>MU751450.1:47309-69331 GCA_026770625.1 Nicotiana glauca
GTCTACTTGTTGATGAGATGTAATGAAATATGTAAATGAATCAAATAAGGAAGGGTGAAACAAATATAAAATAGTCTCAAATCTGATGAGCTAACTTCCAAAAGTAGAATGGCCTAACGGTCTTGTACCCGAACTATGCCCATAAGCGGCTGTTTTATATAATGCTTTGCCTTATAGATACGATCCGCTCAATGTGTGATATAATTGTTGGTTGGTATATTCCTATTTGGGAAGAGTCCTTTATGCTTGATAATTTTATCTTTATTGAATTTGAAAAAACAAAATTTTCGGAATATTTGGTATATTGATATTGATTGGTGATCTTTGGAAATAAAGGGATGAGAATGTGAAAAAAACTGAATACGGCCACCGTGCCAGGAATAAAGAATCTTGTGAATGGCCAAATGATCCAAGGAAATATGGTTGTTGTTGGTGACTGGAAATACTAATGGGAATCTATACATTGTGAAGGATATTGAGGTAAGCATGGTTGCGTTTATGATATATTCGTATACTTGTATTTATACTGCAATTGTGTGCAATACTAAATTGAATCAAATATGTTTTCAGGAGTATCTTTAGAAACACCGAAGAAGGGTGGGTCATAAGACTCATTCCTGAAACTACACGTGCCGGTGTAGGGGTGCATCGAGCTCATTCCCCTTAACTGGGATGATCTTGGAAACATTGAAATTTGGTAACGCCAGCCCACACGGCATATGTAGGAAGGCAGCTTAGCCGATCAGGCCGTGATCGGATGCCATGCCGCACACATGGTGGTATAGTGCTGGAAATCAATAAATCTGGAAATTTGATACCTGGGAAATAAAAAAAATTGGAAATTTGTGATTTGGTATATATCTCTAAAAAGGGATGACTTAGCCGATCGGGTCGTGATCGGACTCCGTGCTTTCAAAGACGGTGGTAAAACTTATATCGGTGCTAGAGATCTCCCAATCAAACAAAAAGTATATATATTATTTTCATAAAGTAGAGGACTAACGTGTTTCAAAATTGGGTGTTAGAATATTGTTGATCTTGACTTATTGTTTGTGGATTCTTTGCTTGTATGGATATTCTACTCTGAAATAGTACTTTTAGCCTGACATACTAGTGCTACTCGACTACACTAACGTCCCTTTTGTCGGGCGCGCTACAATCGTGTTATGATTGTAGGTGGTTCTACAACAGGTACTCCAGTCCACCGGCGGTAGTACCTTCTCTACTTTTTATCGGCTGTGTTGGTGAGCCTCGCTCCATCCCGAGGTCATGTTATGTATCTTTTGTTAATTTTCTAAATATATTTTGAGGTATAGTCGGAGCCTTGTTGCCGGCATTTCTCTATCGCTCTTATCTTGTATTTAGTGGCTCCGTAGACTATTGTGGGTGGAGGTTGATATTGGGAGTCCGGGCTAGAAATGTTGGTACTTGACAAGCATGTTTTTCATTAAATTTGTAAACTTGTAATATTTTGAAAACTAAATGAAGCAATTACAAAGAATGAAATGAGGGTTGCTAACAACAGATTTCCTTGCGTTTTATTAAAGGGGATAATATCCCCTCTTTATTTATGAACTAGTTTGGGTAGAATGAAACATAGCAGGCTTGCTCAGTCGGGTTTACTCGGTTGAGCGCCGGTCGCGCTCCTCGGATTTTGGGGCGTGACATTCTTGGTATGTATGAACTCGTGAGAATATAAGGAATCTATTAATGTGAAAATTTCTGAGATTTGAGAAGTGGGCCCAGGGCTCGGGTTTTGGTAATTTCGGGATTTGTGCTCGTTATTGATTATTTTCGCTTGGGCTTTGTTCCCTTAGCATATTGTATTGTACTTGCTCAGATTTTAGATAGATTCGACATGCATGGAGGCTGATTTGAGGGGAAAAGGCGTCGCGAGCTAGAGATTTTGCCGGTTTAAGGTTAGTAATGATTGTAAATGATATCCTGAGGATTTGAAACCCCGAACTGCACATCGTAGTGCTATATTGAGGTGACTTGCACGCTGGGTAGCGAGCGTGGGGTAGAGCACTGTTGGGAATTGTGACTTGATATCACAACCCGGATTTCCCACCATCGGGGATCGTGATGGCGCCTACTCGTGGTAGCTAGGCAACCCTACTTAGTTACCTTTTTATCACTAAACAATTATTTTAACAGTTCATAGCATCATTATAGAACATGAAATTTAATAAGAACAATAGCGGAAGTCTGATTTATAAATACGAATCAAAGTACGGAACAATTATTAATAGCCTCTACCCAAGATTTGGAGTCACAGTACTCACGAACTACTAAGAATATACTAAATACAATGGTCTAAAAGAAAATATAACATGTTTGTCTCGAAAACAATGAGGCAACAGTCTAAAAGAGAATATAAAGAAGAGACGCCGGGCCTGCGGACACCTGTAAGGCTACCTCAGTCTCGTGAAAATGAAAACCTGCTCCCGCACTACTGCTGTTGCTGCTTCTCAAAACCTGGACCTGTGCAAAAAATGCATAGAAGTGTAGCATCAGCACAACCGACCCTATGTGCTGGTAAGTATCTAGCCTAACCCCGGCGAAGTAGTGACGAGGCTGGACTGGACACCACATAAACCTGTGCAGTTATAAATATACAACGGAAAATCGAATACAAGGCAACTAACAACATGGGAGGGGAAACATGCTATGGGGAGGTACAATATTAACAATAATCCCAAGTAACAAATTAAAGCAGCTTAGATTCACAATGAACAAGGAATCAATACTCAATACAAGCTCATTTTATCAATAACTATTGCGGCGTGCAGCCCGCTCCATAATTACCATTGTTGCGGCATGCAACCCGATCCACAAATACCACTATTGCGGCGTGCAACCCGACCCATACCATTTATCAGGTATCACCGTTGCGGCGTGCAACCCGGCCCTCATATATCATTTTTGTGGCGTGCACCGATCCTCAATATCATTGTTGCGGCACACAACCCGATCCTCAATATCATTTACAGTCTGACTTCCCAAACAACAGTCACGATTAAGGAACATAAAAATAATAAAATCTTTGACAAAAATCCCGGCAAGAGAAAGAAACCATCAAGTGCAACCAAACGTCCCGGCAAGGGAATGATCAACAACGATTTCTCTTTCTTACTTTTCTTACCTCATAATCCACTCTACCATTTTGAGCCAACGCTCCAAAGAATCAAGTCATTTCATATACTTTCAACATTCGTATCACAATTCGAGCCAATGCTCTTAGGAATCAAATAATCATATCACCGTTCACATGTTATTCACGACATATAGAATTCCTCCAATAGATATGAAGTTTACAACCAATTCATGATAATCACATTATAAGGACTCACGGTCATACTAGACACCAATGTATAGATACGCGTCACCATGCCTATACATCGTACTCGATCACATAGCAATTAGAAACAAGACTCAACTCCTATTCCCTCAAGCTAGGGTTAAACCAAACACTTACCNACGTGGTCAAAACCTGAGGTTCGGACCAAAACCCAATCACCCATAACCCCACGAGTCCAAATATATAATTTGTTTTAAGATTCGGCCCCAAATTGAGGTTGAATCACCCAAAATTCTCAAAACCCTAACTCTACCCAAAACCCCTAATTACTACTTTGAATTCATGATTTAGGGC
Source organism: Nicotiana glauca (assembly GCA_026770625.1). Classification (NCBI taxonomy): domain Eukaryota; kingdom Viridiplantae; phylum Streptophyta; class Magnoliopsida; order Solanales; family Solanaceae; genus Nicotiana; species Nicotiana glauca. The sequence continues at coordinate 50,965 of MU751450.1, forward strand.
TAGGAAATTAGTGATTAGTTGAAGAAATTAAGAGGGAATGAAGTTAGGAACACTTACTCAAGAAGCTATGGAGAAAGAAGTTCTTCAAAATCGCCTATGGAGTATTAGAGAGAGGAGCTCGTGAGAAAAGTGAAGGAAATCCCGTGGGTACTGTTCTATTTTTAAACATTAAAATAACTGGGCAAAAATTCTCTATGCGATCGCGGGGAAAGGAGTGCGATAGCATAGAGTAGAAGGGACAGTGCTCTGCGATCGCAGAGAGGCAGTTGTGAACGTATAGAGGGAAAGAAAGGGGGCTGGACTTTGCACTATGCGATCGTGGAGGGAGAATGCGATCGCATAGAAGGACTTCTAAACTCTGCACCTTGCTCTATGCGATCGTGGCCTAGCCTATGCGATCGCATAGAAAGAAATACCTGGGCACTGAAAGCAGAATATCTGCAACATTCTCTAAGGCCAAAAACACTCCGAACCACCTCCGAAACACTCCCGAGCCCTCGGGGCTCCTAACCAAACATACACACTAACTCAATAACATCCCACGAACTTACTCGAGCGATCAAATCGCCAAAACAACATCAAAATCATTGAATCAAGCCCCAAAATCATCATTTTCATTTCAAACTTCATAAACTTCCAACTTTAGATATTTAGGTCCGAAACACGTCAAATGACGTCCGATTTCGACCAAACTTTACAGAAAGCGCTTAACAAATATATAAGACTTGTACCAGTCGTCGGAACCAAAATATGAGCCCGATACCACAGTCTTTTGATATATTTTCATTTCTATTTTCCTTAATAATTTTAAAAAAACAATTTCACAGAAAAAAAATTTCCTTGGGCTCTAGACCTCGGAATTCGACTCCTGGCACATGCCCGAGTCCCATATTTTTCTACCGACTTTCCAGGATCGTCCAATCTCGGGTCTGGGTCCGTTTACCCAAAATGTTGACCAAAGTCAACTTTAATCATATTAATATCAAAATTCTTCAAATTTCTTACAGAATTCACATATTTCAACATAAAAGCTTTTCAGCTACGTGCCTGGACTCCGCTCGCAAATCGAGGCAAGTAAAAATAAGGTTTTCAAGGCCTCGGAAGCACGGAACAAATGAGAAAATAGGTGATGACCCTTCGGGTCGTCACATCCTCCACCTCTAAAACAACTGTTCATCCTCGAACGGACAAAAGGTAGAAGTACCTGAGTCGGGGAACAGATGTGGATAACAGCTCCGCATATCAGACTCGGACTCCCAGGTCGAGGCCTCAGGGGCCTGACCTCTCTACTGAACACGAACAGAGGGAAAACTCCTAGATCTCAACTGGCGAACCTGCCAGTCTAGAATAGCTACCGGCTCCTCCTCATAAGATAAATCCTTGTCCAACTGGACAGTGCTGAAGTCTAACACATGGGTAGGATCGTCGTGATACCTCCGAAGCATAGACACATGAAAAACTGGATACACGGCTGATAAGCTAGGTGGCAATGCAAGTCTATAAGCCACCTCTCCTACTCGATCAAGAATCTCAAATGGACCAATGTACCTAGGGCTAAGCTTGCCCTTCTTTCCGAACCTCATCATGCCCTTCATAGGTGACACCCGGAGCAATACCCGCTCACCAACCATAAAAGCCATATATCGGGCATTACGGTCTGCATAACTCTTTTCCCGTGACTGAGCAGAACAAAGCCTGTCCTGAATGATCTTGACCTTATCTAAGGCCTCCTGAACCAAGTCTGTACCCAATAACCGAGCCTCTCCTGGCTTAAACCATCCGACTGGAGACCAGCATTGCCTACCATACGACGCCTCATACAGAGCCATCTGAATGCTGGACTGGTAGCTGTTGTTGTAGGATAACTTTGCTAAAGGCAAAAATTGGTCCCACGAGCCTCCAAAATCAATGACACAAGCTCGGAGCATATCCTCCAAAATCTTTATAGTCTGCTCGAACCGACCATCCGTCTGAGGATGGAATGCCGTGCTCAACTGAACCTGGGTGCCTAACTCTTGCTGAACTGCTCTCCAGAAGCACGAGGTAAACTGCGTACCCCGGTCCGAAATGATGGATACCGGCACACCATGAAGGCGGACAATCTCCCTGATATAAATCTCAGCTAACCTCTCAGATGAATAGGAGAATGCCACTGGAATGAAATGCGCTAACTTGGTCAGCCTGTCAACAATGACCCAAATAGCATCAAACTTATTTCGAGTCAACGGAAGTCCAGTAATAAAATCTATGGTAATCCTCTCCCACTTCCACTCATGAAGCTCAATCCTCTTAAACAAACCACCGGGCCTCTGATGCTCATACTTGACCTGCTGACATTTCAAACACTGAGCCACATACGCAACAATATCCTTCTTCATCCTACGCCACCAATAATGCTACCGCAAGTATTGATACATCTACACGACGCCCGGGTGAATAGAATACCGAGAACCATGGGCCTCTGCTAAGATCAACTCTTGAATCCCATCAACATTGGGCACACAAACTCACCCTGCAATCTCAAAACACCATCTTTATCTAAGGTCACCTTCGTGGCACCTCCACGCTGCACCGTGTCTCTCAGGACACACAAATGGGGATCATCAAACTGCCAATCACGGATACGCTCCAATAGAGAAGAACGGGCGACCGTGAAAGCTAACACTCTGCTCGGCTCAGAAATATCTAATCTCACCAATCGATTGTCCAAATCCTGAACATCTAAAGCAAGCGGTCTCTAGCTGGCCGGTATATACGCAAGACTACCCATGCTGGCGGACTTCCTACTCAATGCATCGGCCACCACATTGGCCTTACTCGGGTGATACAAGATAGTAACATCATAATATTTCAACAACTCTAACCACCTTTGCTGCCTTACATTCAACTCCTTCTGCTTGAACAGGTACTGAAGGCTCTAGTAATCTGTGTACACCTCACACGTCACGCCATACAGATAATGCCTCCAAATCTTCAAAGCATGAACAACAGATGCCAACTCTAGATCATGAACCGGACAATTCTTCTCGTGGATCTTCAACTATCTCGAACCATAGGCAATGAATTTGCCATCCTGTATCAATACTGCTCCAAGCCCAATACGGGAAGCATCATAATAGACTGTGTAAGGCCCTGAACCCATGGGCAAAACCAATACCGGTGCCGTAGTCAGAGCTGTCCTGAGCTTCTAAAAGCTCGCCTCACACTCATCTGACCATCTAAACTAGGCACCATTTTGGGTCAATCTGGTCATCGGGGCTGTAATAGAAGAAAATCCCTCTACGAACTGACGGTAATAACCTGATAACCCCAAGAAACTCCGAATCTCGATCACTGAAGCTGGTCGAGGCCAATTCTTGACTGCCTCAATCTTCTTCGGGTCCATCTGAATACCCTATGCTGATACAATATGACCCAGAAATGCGACCGAACTCAAGCAGAACTCGCACTTCGAAAACTTAGCATATAGTTGACTATCCTTCAAAGTCTGAAGAACCACTCTGAGGTGCTGCTCGTGCTCTTTCTGGCTGCGGGAGTACACCAGAATATCATCAATAAAGACTATCACGAATAAGTCTAGATATGGCCTAAACACTCGGTTCATCAACTCCATAAATGTTTTCGGGGCATTGGTCAAACCAAATGACATGACTAAAAACTCATAGTGCCCATATCGAGTGCGGAATGCTGTCTTAGGGACATCAGACGCCCTAATCCTCAGCTAATGGTAGCCAGATCTCAAGTCTATTTTTGAAAACACCTTTGCTCCCTGAAGCTGGTCAAATAGATCATCAATCCTCGGCAGTGGATACTTGTTCTTTATAGTCACTTTGTTCAATTGCCGGTAATCAATACACATCCACATCGATCCATCCTTCTTCTTCACAAATAACATCGGTGCACCACAAAGAGAAACACTAGGCCTGATAAAACCTTTCTCCAGTAAATCCTACAACTGGTCCTTTAGCTCTTTCAATTCTGGCAGGGCCATACGATATGCGGAATAGAAATGGGTTGCGTGCCCGGAGCCAGATCAATGCAGAAATCAATATCCGTGTCGGGCGGCATACCCAGCAGGTCTGAAGGGAAGACCTCGGGGAACTCTCGAACAATAGGAACAAAGTCAATAGAAGGAACCTCTACGCAGGAGTCGCGAACATACGCCAGATAAATTAACCACCGCTTCTCAACCATGCGTCGAGCCTTAACATATGAAATAACACTGCGGGTGGCATGACCTGAGGTCCCTTTCCACTCTAGTTGGGGCAATTCTAGCAAAGCCAAGGTCACGGTCTTGGCGTGACAATCTAAGATAGCATGATACGAGGACAACCAATCCATCCCCAAAATAATGTCAAAATCCACCATATCTAAAAGCAGTAAATCAACACGGGTCTCAAGACCCTCAAACACAACCACACAGGAACGGTGCACCCGGTCGACTACTATGGAGTCATCCACCAATGTAGATACATAAACAGGAATGTCCAAAGCATAACTAGACATAGCCAGGCAGGGTGCAAAATAAGACAAAACGTATGAATATGTAGACCCAGGGCCAAATAGCACTGACGCACCTCTATCACAAATCGGAATAGTACCTGTAATAACAGCATCTGATGACTCGGCCTCTGGTCTGGCTGGCAAAGCATAAAATCGGGGCTCAGCCCCACCTCCCTAAACCATGTCTCTAGGACGATCGGCTACCGGCTGACCCCTACCTCTGGTGGTCCGGCCTCCACCTCTACGGTCTCGACCTCCACCTCTATGATCCCTACCCCCTCCCCTGGCTGGCTGGGCAAGTTGTGGGCCACCTGGTGCCTGAATCATAGGGCGAGGACCCTGCTGCTGCGACTGTGTACCCCTCAATCTCGGGCAAGCTCTCCTGATGTGACCATACTCACTACACTCATAACATCCCTCCGTATGATGAGACTAGCCCTGACGACCTGAATGACCTCCACGAAAGCTCTGAAGAGGCTGTTCACTGATGTGAGATGGCGGTGCACTGAGTGACTGCTGATCGGAATACTGCCCATGAAAACCACGATCACCTGGGACACCCTGCGAAACTTGGAGGGTTGACTGAAAGGGCCTGGAAGGCTGACCCCTATCATAAGAATCCCTGCCTCCAGATGAGGCACCACCAAATCGACCTGAGTGATGGGATCTCTTGTCTGCCCTATGACCACCCCCTGTGGCAGAACCATCTCGATCCTCCAGGACACATTGGCTGCCTCCTGAAAAGTAATGTCACTACGTGCCTCTCTGGCCATCTGAAGACGAATAGGCTGGATCAAACCATCAATAAATCTCCACACCCTCTCCCTCTCAGTGGGGAGTATGGCGAGGGCATGGCGAGCTAGATCGTTAAATCGGGTCTCATACTGTGTGACCATCATAGACCCCTACTAGAGGCGCTCAAACTGACTCCGATAAGCATCCCTCTAAGTAACGGGAAGAAACTTCTCTAGAAACAACTCCGAAAATTGACCCCAAGTCAAAGGCGGCGACCCTGCTAGTCTGGCTAAGCAGTAATCCCTCTACCAAGTCTTGGCGGATCCAGATAGACGAAAAGTCGCAAAATCAACTTCATTGGACTCCACAATGCCCATGTTCCGAAGTACCTCATGGCAGCTATATAAGAAATCATGGGGGTCCTCAGAAGAAGCTCCGCTGAATGTAGCAGTGAAGAGCTTGGGGAACCTGTCCAACCTCCACAAAGCATCTGCGGACATAGCTGCTCCATTACCGGCCTGTACAAATACCCCCGGCTGAACTGCCACAACTGTCTGAACTGGTGGAATCTAAGTCTGAGGAGCTACCTGCTCCGGAGTACGTGCAGCAGGAGTCTGGGCTCCTCCTCCAACCTGGGAAGTGGTTGGTGCTACAGGAAGCAATCCTGCTCTGGTGACACTCTCCATGAGGCCCACCAACCGGACCAAGGCATCCTGAAGAATTAGGGTAGCGATAAACCCCTCTAGGACCTGAGTTGGGCCCAACAAAACTATCTGGGCTGGGGCCGGAACCTCCTCGTCAAGGCCAACCTGAGGGTCCGCCACTGGTGTTGCTGTTGGTGGCTGGGCTTTGCCCCTGCCTCGGCCCCTAGCATGGCCACATCCTCTGCCCCTAGCAAGGGCTGCCTAGGGCTCGGACTGCTGATCGGTGGATGAGGAAGCACGTGTTCTCGCCATCTAAGAAAGAACATAGTAGAAATTCAATCAGCATTGAGAAACCAAATCGCACGACAAGAAAGAACAAATGAGAGATTTTTCTTAACTCAATAGACTCTGGGAACAAGTACAGACGTCTCCGTACCTACCCCTCAGACTCTACTAAGTTTTTCCGTGAGTTATGAGACCTATGTAACCTAGTGCTCTGATACCAACTTGTCACGATCGGGATTTCCCACCATCGGGGATCGTGATGGTGCCTACTCGTGGTAGCTAGGCAAGCCTACTCAGTTACCTTTCCATCACAAAACAATTATTTTAACAGTTCATAGCATCATTATAGAACATGAAATTTAATAAGAACAATAGCGAAAGTCTGATTTATAAATACGAATCAAAACACGGAACAGTCATTAATAGCCTCTACCCAAGATTTGGTGTCACAGCACTCACGAACTACTAAGAATATACTAAATACAATTGTCTGAAAGAATATACAAGTTGTTTGCCTCGAAAACAATGAGGCAACAGTCTAAAAGAGAACATAAAGAAGAGACGCCGGGCCAGCGGACACCTGCAAGGCTACCTCAGTCTCGTGAAAATGAAAACCTGCTCCCGCATTACTGCTGCTGCTGCTCCTCAAAACTTGGACCTGTGCAAAAATGCACAGAAGTGTAGCATTAGCACAACCGACCCCATGTGCTGGTAACTGTCTAGCCTAACCCCGACAAAGTAGTGACGAGGCTAGACTGGACACCACATAAACCTGTGCAGTGATAAATAAATAGTGGAAAATCGAATACAAGGCAACTAACAATATGGGAGGGGAAACATGCTATGGGGAGGTACAATATTAACAGTAATCCCAAGTAACAAATTAAAGTAGCTTAGATTCACAATGAGCAAGGAATCAATACTCAATACAAGCTCATTTTATCAATAACTGTTGCGGCGTGCAACCCGCTCCATAATTACCATTGTTGCGGCGTGAAACCCGATCCACAAATACCACTGTTGTGGCGTGCAACCCGACCCATACCATTTATCAGGTATCACTGTTGCGGCGCGCAACTCAACACTCATATATCATTGTTGCGGCGTGCAACCGATCCTCAATATCATTGTTGCGGTGCGCAACCCAATCCTCAATATCATTTACAGTCTGACTTCCCAAACAACAGTCACGATTAAGGAACATAAAAATAAGAAAATATTTGACAAAAATCCCGGCAAGGGAAAGAAACCATCAAGTGCAATCAAACGTCCCGGCAAGGGAATGATCAACAACGCTTTCTCTTTCTTACTTTTCTTACCTCATAACCCACTCTACCATTTTGAGCCAACGCTCCAAAGAATCAAGTCATTTCATATACTTTCAACATTCGTATCACAATTCGAGCCAATGCTCCTAGGAATCAAATAATCATATCACCGTTCACGTGTTATTCACGACATATAGAATTCCTCCAATAGATATGAAGTTCACAACCAATTCATGAAAATCACATTATAAGGACTCACGGTCATGCAAGACACCAATTTATAGATACTCATCACCATGCCTATACATCGTACTCGATCACATAGCAATTAGCAACAAGTCTCAACTCCTATTCCCTCAAGCTAGGGTTAAACCAAACACTTACCTCAATTGCCTTGAAATCCACTTAATCCTCCATTATCGCTTTACCTCGTGGTTCCACCTCCAATTCGCTCGAATCTAATCACAAATTGCTCAACTACTTTAATAAACACTATAGGAATCAATTTGAATGCATAAAAATGATTTTCCCAAGTTTTTCCCAAAAATTCCAAAAATGCCCCCGGGCTCACGTGCTCAAAACCCGAGGTTCGGACCAAAACCCAATCACCCATAACCCTACGAGTCCAAATATATAATTTATTTTAAGATTCGACCCCAAATTGAGGTTGAATCACACAAAATTCTCAAAACCCTAACTCTACCCAAAACCCCTAATTTCTACTTTGAATTCATGATTTAGGGCTAGGAAATTAGAGATTAGTTGAAGAAATTAAGAGGGAATGAAGTTAGGAATACTTACCCAAGAAGCTATGGAGAAAAAAGCTCTTCAAAATCGCCTATGGAGTGTTAGAGAGAGGAGCTCATGAGAAAAGTGAAGGAAATCCCGTGGGTACTGTTCTATTTTTAAACATTAAAATAACTGGGCAAAAATGCCTTATGCGATCGCGGAGGGAGAATGCGATCGCATAGAAGGACTTCTAAACTCTGCACCTTGCTCTATGCGATCGCGGCCTAGCCTATGCGATTGCATTGAAGGAAATACCTGGGCACTGACAGCAGAATATCTACAACATTATCTAAAGCCAAAAACACCCCGAATTACCTCCGAAACACTCCCGAGCCCTCGGGGCTCCTAACCAAACAGACACACTAACTCAATAACATCCCACAAACTTACTCAAGCGATCAAATCGCCAAAACAACATCAAAATCACTGAATCAAGCCCCAAAATCATCATTTTCATTTCAAACTTCATAATCTTACAACTTTAGATATTTAGGTCCGAAACACGTCAAATGACGTTCGATTTCGACCAAACTTTATAGAAGCGCTTAAACAATATATAAGACTTGTACCGGGCATCAAAACCAAAATACGAGCCCGATACCACAGTCTTTTGATAAATTTTTATTTCCATTTTCCTTAATAATTTCAGAAAAACAATTTCACAGTAAAATTCTTTCCTTGGGCTCTAGACCTCGGAATTCGACTCCGGGCACATGCCCGAGTCCCATATTTTTCTACGGACCTTGCGGGACCGTCCAATCTTGGGTCTGTGTCCGTTTACCCAAAATGTTGACCAAAGTCAACTTTAATCATATTAATATCAAAATTCTTCAAATTTTTCACAGAATTCACATATTTCAACATAAAAGCTTTTCGGCTACGCGCGCGGGCTCCGCACGCAAATCAAGGCAAGTAAAAATAAGGTTTTAAAGGCCTCAAAATCATGGAACGAATGAGGAAACAGGTGATGACCCTTTGGGTCGTCACACTTGATCCGTCCCGATTGATGATTTTACCGCGTATTTGACTTAAACTTATTTGTTATTATCATGATTTGGGTTGATTGCCATATTTTGGGCTTAATGCCGACTACTTGAGTCCTTCGTGGAATTTTATCACTCTTCCCTCACTATTTAATATACTACTTGAACTCAGTCCTGTTGATTATATTGTTTTATAACTCAGCCACTTTAATTGAATTTTTGAGACTTAACTGGTATTCCACTGTTGTTTGGGTTGAGCACTACTATTTTATTGATGCCCGAGGGGCTTATGATGTTTTCTTGACTAAGGAGGCTTTCAGGCCTTGCGTAAGTGATGTGAGGAGGCTTTCAGACCTTGTGAGTGATGTGAGGAGGCTTTCAGGCCTCGAGTGTGATGTGAGAAGGCTTTCAGGCCTCGAGTGTGATGTGAGAAGGCTTTCGGGCCTTATGTTGATATAGCGCTTGGGCCGTAAGGGGCCCCTCCATAGTCTGCACACCCACAGTGAGCGTGGGTACCCATGTGATATGAGAGTGAGCCCGAGGGGTTGATATTATGCTGAGTGACTGATACTGAGCCCAAGGGGCTGATACTGTTCTGAGCGATTGATATTGAGCCCAAGGGCCTGGTAATGTTTTGAGATATTGCCCGAGGGGCAAACTTTTATGTGCTCATCTTGCATATTTACTTTCCTTTTTACTTGTCATACTGTGGTATTTGTGCCCGAGGGGCGGATTTTCTGTGCTTATCGGCACTAACTGCTTTGAAATCATTTTGTAAATGTTGAAAAGATCATTTTCAAAAGAGATTTAAACTGAGCCGAGATATTTCCAAAGATTTCACAACTTTACTATTTTCTCAAAGGATTGTACCCTGCTTCTATACAGCATGATGGTTTGCTTTACGTGATTTCTTACTGCTCAGTTGTTATTTACCTTTATTACTCACTAAGTTAGAGTACTCACTTTGCTCCCTGCACCTCGTGTGCAGATGCAGGTATCTATTCACCCGGTAGCGGGTTTAGGCTGATAGAGGCAGAGTTACATGAGTTAAGGAGGTGACTGCCAGCGTTCGCAGCACCATAGTTTCTCTCTTTTGTTCATTATTCCGGTTTTGTATATTTTAGGCCTTGTAGTGGATTTACTTTTGATAGATGCTCATGACTTGTGACACCCCGATTAGGGCTGTGTTGGGTTGTATTTCCGCTAATTAATAGTATTAAGTCATATTTAAGCTGTTTATTTATGTTTAACTATTTTCGAAAAGACGAGTTGGGTTAGTTGGCTGGCCTCATCCTCACGAAAGGCACCATCAAGACCAGTGCGGGGTTTGGGTAGTGACAGAATTCCACATTTACGATTCTTACCAAAAATATGCTGACAAAACCCAAATCTTTCACTCCAAAATTCAAATTCGTTAAAACATTTTGAATGATCATTCCAGTCCTTATATGCAAATTTCAAAGTGTTGTTAAAGTCCACATCTGTTATTGTTGAAGCAAATGGATACTCATTGATGTGATATATATGCTTCTTCCTCAGATAATACAATAAAACATTTATATACTAAATATTAAAAATATATATATATGTATATATATATGTCAAAATATAATTCAAAATAAAATCATGAGTTCACAACATAAAAGATATATACATACCGCATCATTCAAAGTAAACTTATCATCTGTAATCTTTTTAAAGAACATTCTTGATTGAATTTTCTCATTGTAATGTTCATATGGCTTTGCTTTCAGTACAGGATCTTCTTTATAAATATCAGTTACTCCCCTAAAAAAATAAAGACAAAACAAATATGAAAAAAAAATTAAAAGAGATTTCTTAATAACATATATATGAAATAAATGTACAATAAGCCGAATAGTAAAACTTACTTTGGTAGATGGCCTTTTCTCTTGTTTTCTTTTAAATATTTTTCAAAATTATCCTCAGAAGATTTGATTGTCTTCCGATAATGCCAGCAACATTTTCGAACATATTTCAAACTCCAATTCATACCTTTACTTGTTCCCCTATATGGAGATTTTAAATGCCAACTAGCATTACGAACCTTTTTTTCCTCTACCAAGCAATTCTTCTACTAAATTCAGAATTTGTCCAATCTGTGGTACTTTTTCTCCTGGATGTTCTTTTCCTTTATACAAAGCAACTTTTAGTTTTTCATTTTCTCCTTCTACCTCCTTTATATTTTTTATTTCAGATTTCAATGTTGGCTGCAGATCAGAATAATCATCCGAATGAGCAACAGGCTTAGCAATTTTAAGAGGAGAAACATAAACTCTCTCATCCACACTTGAATATAAAATAATCTTTTTATCAAAATCAGTTTTCCACATACCATCAACAACAGATTGTTCACCAGGGTCGTGATCAACAGCAGGAATGATATTGCTAGGTTCATGATCCATCATATTACAACTTGATTGACTTGGTTGAGTTAAAATATTAAAATTAGGGCATGAATCCACAGATTCCTATTTCTTTTTCTAGTATACAATTTTCCCTGTTTCAATTAAACAAAAAAGAAATGGAGTGGTTAACATCCATTATAACATTTTAAAACTCATAAATAAGACTATAATACTGCACACACTAACCTGCTGAATCTTTTCAATAATTTCATGAACAGCAAGAGGAGCTTTTTCATTCAACACCCTTTAAATTCCTTCCAAATTACCTTTACTTTCTTGCATGCATATATCAGAAAGAGCTGCCAGACCAGTAGACTCAGGTTCCATTTCTTTTGGTACAGATGGTGAATTCACATTTACTATAGGAGTATATTGTTGCACTTCAGGTGAATCCAAAATTATATTTCCTTGTTGAATATCACGAAGAATAGCTTCAACATCAGTACCTACTGTTACAACATCTATTCCGTTTCCTTGAGAGACTGCAAGTATGTTATTTTGCAAAATGTTTTGACTGGACTGTGGTGACCATGAGTCATATGTCACATTATTTATTTTTCTAATAATAGAATCAATATCACTATGATCAGTCTCGTTTGGATCACAGTCTACTCTCTTCATTACAGAAATGACCTTTCACTACATCTGTACCACTTGGTTCAGCTTGGTCACTGCATTTCTCATTTTGTGCATCATGGAGTGATTGAATATCCACGGCCGGTAGCATTGATGACACAGCTCCACTATTTTCCTTATTATCTATACTGCACTATGGTGTTGAAATTTGATATGTTCCATCAACTATTTTTTGCATGATAGCAACAACATCCGTACCAGTTGACGAAACTTGATCAGGTGCACTCAATTCTATTCTTTCTTCATCACAAGGAATTTTCAGCGAATTACTTGGTTCAGGTTGGTCACTGCATTTCTCATTTTGTGCATCATGGAGTGATTGAATATCCACGGCTGGTAGCATTGGTGACACAGCTCCACTATTTTCCTTATTATCTATATTGCACTGTGGTGTTGAAATTTGATATGTTCCATCAACTATTTTTTGCATGATAGCAGCAACATTCGTACCGGTTGACGGAACTTGATCAGGTGCACTCAATTCTATTCTTTCTTCATCACAAGGAATTTTCAGCGAATTACTTGGTTCGGGTTGGTCACTGCATTTCTCATTTTGTGCATCATGGAGTGATTGAATATCCACGGCTGGTAGCATTGATAACACAACTTCACTATTTTCCTTATTTTCTATACTGCACTGTGGTATTGAAATTTGATATGTTCCATCAACTATTTTTTGTATGATAGCAGCAACATTCGTACCAGTTCACAGAACTTGATCAGGTGCACTCAATTCTATTCTTTCTTCATCACAAGGATTTTTTAGCAAATTTCCATCACCTGCTGCTTGTTCATTAGTAGTATCTTCATGACAACAAATTTTCACTAAACCTCCATCAACTACTTCATCCATGACTAATGTCCCATCAACTATTTTCTCCATGATAACGTCAACATTTGTACCAGTTGAAACAACTTGATCAAGTGCATTACATTTCACTATTTCTTCCTCACAATAACTTTTAATTGAATTTTCATCATTTGCTACATGTTCATCAACTATTGCAGCTTCATCTATCACTGTTTCAACATTCATGATTGATGGAATTAACAATTCAGCTGTCGTATTTTGCAAAATCTTTTCATTGGACTATGATGTAGAAAGCTCTTGTTTCCCATCAGCTATGTCAACCATCATAGCTTCAACATCTTTACCAGCTGTCACAAAAGGTTCAACTGCATTATATTCCAGTCTTACTTCATGACAAGGACCTTCCAACAAGATTCCACTGGCTGCTATAACTTCTTCAGTAACTTGTACTACATGAACTAAATTAATATCCATGGCTAATGGTATTGAATCCATATGTGCTCAACATTCATTTTCAGTTTCTTTATTTGCCTCTTCACGGATGGACTCAATATCCATTATTGGTGCCCTAGAATTAGAAGGTCCTGCATCCTCAAACTCCTTATTTAACTATTCATTTTCTTTTGGTAACTCAACATCTTTCTCTTCTTCATCCAGTTTGTCACCCGACAAATGAGCAAAATCTCTATCAGAATCACTTTCTCCACCAATATAATGTCACGCCCCCAATCCCGGTCATGATGGAGCCCAACACAATTGCTAGGCAAGCCCGACCATTTGAACACTCTCAACCCAAATACGAAATCTCATTACCAGTTAATTGAGTCAATTTAGCAGTTAACAAGATTAATAATTCGATAGTAAATAGAAACAATGCCAAAACCATAATAATTGTCAAAACAACTCCCAATAGATCTGGGGTCATGAGTCTAGAGCCTCTAATACAACTGAGTAGCAAAATCGAAACATAAAAGAAGTCTAGGATATGAAATCAAAAGAGATAGAGGGAGGAGTCGGGTCCTGCGGATGCCAGACAGTTACCTCGACAACTCCTGAGATAGTCTGGAGAGCAGCGACTACTCTACTAAGCCTCCGGAACACCTGTATCTGCACACATGGTGCAGGGAGTAAAGTGAGTACTCCAACTCAGTGAGTAATAGGCATATATAATGACTGAAGATAAGAATTCACGAAATACCATAATGTAAAGCTATAACTAGCAATTCAGCATAATTAACGGTGAAATAGCAACAAAATAATGACAAGTGGATCAGATAAATGTCAATGCATGAATGCAATACAATGCACATGACCGCTGCGGCACGCAGCCCGATCCATTTGGGTACCCGCGCTCACTGTAGGGGTTCAGACTTCGGAGGGGCTCCTACTGGCCAAGCGTAATATCATCATAACATCACTGCGGCATGGAGCCCGATCCATACTCAGTCCAGAATATGCAAGTGAGCCACTAGGGCGACATCAAGTAATAGCTCTCAGCTCCAAACGTCAGAAAATGTAGTTTAAGTTTTAAAACCTTAGAAGTATAACTGGACATTTCAAAACAGTGTTTAACTCAGGACTGAAATCATTTAACATGCTAAGTATCATGAAACAGTGATAATAATCCCTAAAGGATTTAAGTAATCGGCACAAAGCCCAAATATATCTATAAAATCCAAGTGGGATGATTACCAATCAATTTCTAGTCAAGAAAACAGTATGAACATTACTCAGGACGGACTAAGTCGCGGTCCCCAATCACAAACGACCCCACACTCATAATAGAGTACGTGTCTCGCCTCAATATAGTGTCACAATGCGATATACCGGGGTTTCAAACCCTCAGGTCATCATCTACATCTATTACTCACCTCAAGCCGGCCACAAGTCTAGCTCGCTATGCCTTTTCCTCTCAAATCAACCTCCTCGCGTGCCGAATCTGATCAAAACCACAAGGAACACATTACTATAGGTCAAAGAAACATAACCCAATCGAAAATACTCGAGAAACACCAAAACAAATCTCGAAGTTGGCAAAACCTGAGCCCCGGGCCCACTTCTCAAAAAATTACAAAATTTACATCACCGGAAATATCGTCTCGCCACGAGTCCATACATACCAAATTTACCAAAATCGGAGCTCAAATGCCCTTTCAAATCACAGATTTTTATTTCAAAATCCAAGCCCTAGTTCTTCCAATTTCTACCCAAATTTCCAAGAATTGAAGGTTGATTCTTCAATAAACTAGTGTTTTTGGGTCACGAGACTTACCTCCAATTAATCCCCGTCAAAATCCTCTTCAATTTCTCCCAAAAAGCTCTTAAGGTGGTCAACAATGGAGGAAATAATGAATGGGGTCGCAGATGAAATAATATAAAAAACCCTCTAAACACCCATATTTGACCCTTCGCGAACGCGGTCAACACCCCCCGTTCGCGATGCACAATTTCCTTTAACCATAAATTAACTCTACGTGAATGCATTGACCAATACACGAATGTGATGCTTTAAGTTCTCCAATTTCGCGAACACGTTCCCCATTACGCGAACGCGATGCACAGGCTCCTCAACCTACGCGAACGCGAACCCCTTGTCGCGAACGCGTTGAACAAATCAGGCAGGGCCCCAGGCCCCTTCTACGCGAACGCGAAGCAACCCTCACGAACGCAATGGTATGCAAAATTCCTCATCGCGAACGTGTTCCTAAGGCTGCGAACGCGAAGACCAATTTTGGTCTACGACAGCTGGGCAATTTTCTGCAATAAATTCAAAGTTCAAAACCTCCGTCAAGCCATCCGAAATCACCCCGAGGCCCACGGAACCTCAACCAAAGACAACAACATATCCCAAAACATCATACGAACTTGTTCCAATCATCAAAACACCTCAAACAACACTAAAATCATCAATTCACATCGGATTCAAGCCTAAGTTTCTTCAAAACTTCCGAAACACGCATTTGATCTAAAACCCAACCAAAACACCTCCAAATGACCTGAAATTTTACCCGCACATCCAAAATCACCTAACGGAGCTACTGCAACTCTCGGAATTCCATTCCGGCCCCCGTATCAAAATCTCACCTACCAACCGGAATTCGCCAAAATACTAACTTTGCCAATTCAAGCCTAATTCTACACCGGACCTCCAAAACCAATTCCGATCGCACTCCTAAGTCACAAATCATCTCCCTAAGCTAACCGAATTACCGGAAATCATATCCGTGCCCTCTAACTAAATAGTCAACTTCCGTTGACTTTTCCAAAATAAGCTTTCATTAAAGAGACTACATGTCTCATTCCCCTCTAAAATCAATCCAAATCGACTCGATCACCTCAAATACCGATAATGAAGCATAGAGAAACATAATATGGAGGAAACGGGGTGGTAACTCACGTGACGACTGGCTGGGTCATCACATATAATCTCCTTGTTCACTACTTTCTATTTTCATGTTCACTCCTTTTGTCATGTTTGTCATTTGAAAATCTGGAAGAATCTTGTAATTCATTGCTTTCATCTTCATCATTCACCAAGCCATCATGATGTTCCTTTCCTTTTTTAACATTTTGAATAAACTTTAGAACAATATCAAGCTTCTGATTAATATCCTCCAACAATGAATATAATATATTATTCTACGAACAAAATCAACACTAAAATAAATTACCAAACTAGTTAATTACCTTAACAGAGTCCTTCACATGTTTCTTCATCTTTATTCGATTATCTTTAATATTTTTCTTCATCTTTATTTAAATTTAACAAAATCTGCATGTACAATGTCTTGAACTTTGGCAAATACACTCTAAAAAGAAAAGAAAAATGGTAAGAATTCCAGCATGATAACATATAAACATACTTATTGAGTCTAAGCACAATTCAAGAAGGGTAGCATATAATTTTGGTCAATAATAATCTAGATAGAACTACTCCAGTATAACGTAATGGATGACAAGCATACACACAGTACACATCGAATAAAATATAACGGAGTCAAACATAACTCAACAATTATCCAGTATAACATATTGGAAAACAAACACTAAGAGAACAGACTTCTAGTATAATATACTGGACAACAATCTTAAACATGGCAGACTTCGATTAAAAGATACTGGAGTCAAGCAAAACTCAACTATATATAATCATCTAGTATAACATACTAGAAGACAATTATTAACATGATATACTCCAGGTATAATATACTTGCTTCAAGTATAGTATTAAACTACACACGTATACTGCTCTAGCAAATTATACTAATTGAGTATATTCCACTTCCATTGGAAAACCTGGAAAATAATACTTCTGAGAAACAACTCCCAAAATAATTTACACCAAACATAATTTTAAATGCAAATTATTACAACATAAATCTAGTATACGATAGTAGAGATTAATGAAAAGGAAGACTAAATAAAATAGAAGAAACAACAACTTACATTGACAATGTTGTTAACATTAACTTTGGATGAAGATTGGGGAAGATATGATTGATTCACCTTGAAAACCTTAAATTTCTACAAATTAAACAGAAAGGTCAATAATTAAACTAAAACAAAATATATGAGCACAAATATATATTAAAAATTCAAATACTATTAACTTACACTTGCTTTACTAAAGAAATCATTGACAAGTGTGTCATATTTTGGACATCCAATGCTGGAGTAAGACAACATCCTAATTGGCCCCCGATCCTCATATTTTGCATATTGACGAAAATTATTAAAGACTTCCATTTTCCATACATTAAATAAAAATGGGAATCCAATTGCCGTATAAGATGCAATCCTACCAATTGTTTTCTTTTTGACTGATTCAGTTGATAGAAGATGACACAAATTATCAATAAGCTCTTCAAAGCAGAAATTGCCCTATGGAAAAGAAGTACGAAGTGTTGCATCGTCTATAATTTTCATAGAACGATCACTTATATTTCTAGTAGGCTCTTTACCCAAAAGAACAACTTCTACTATATAAAGCTCAGCAAGCTTTACTGCATCTTCATTGCAGAACTCAACATCAACACTTATATCATCTGCTGCACCACTACGAAGTCGAAAACGCCTTTTCAAATGTCACGACCCCAAATCTCGATCGTGATGGCGCCCAACACAACTGCTAGGCAAGCCCGACCATTCTCTCTCAACCCGAGCGTAAAGCTCAAAACCAATTTATTTAATATCTTTTAAAAAAAAAGGTGCAGCTATAAGTTTAGCTGATAAAATAGACAAACCAAATATCCCATTAACACTGGGAACCACCTCCCAAAGACCT
>MU751450.1:78425-94033 GCA_026770625.1 Nicotiana glauca
TGGGATTATGGACTTATGTAGATATATGTCGGGCATTGTAAGTTGTAAATTTGTTAAGTAATTAAGCATGTTGTGAATGTTTGAAAAAGTGTGATTTCAATTATAAACTGCTTAATCCTTTGGTTAATAAGTGATGAAAAAATACAGGGGTAACACGTGGGTTAGGAAAGGCACCCAGGTCCGCTTGACTGGGGCTACCCGGTCGGGCGCCGGTCATGTCCCTCGATTTGGGGCGTGACAGACTTATCAAGCAATTCCTGTAACTGATCCTTCAACTCCTTCAACTTAGGAAGAGCCAGACGGTACAGAGGAATAGAAATGGCTGAGTTCCCGGCAACAAATCAAGGCCAAAATCAATATCTCCATAATGCGGCATGCCCGAAAAATCAGCTGGAAACATATCGGGATAACCCCGTACCACTAGGACCAAATCAACAGAACGGTATCGACGCTGACATCTCTCACATAATCTAAATATGAAGCACACCCCTTCTCAACTCAACACGCGGTATACTTGGCATACCCAGCGTCACGGTCTTAGCGTGACAATCAAGAATAGCATAATGGGACGACAACCAGTCCATGCCCAAAATAATATCAAAATCAACCTTACTAAGTAACAATAAATATGCTCTGGTATCAAAACCAAGAATAGTAACCAAACATGACCAATAAACGCGGTCCACAACAAGAGAATCCCCCACAGGAGTAGAAATATAAATAGGAAAACTCAAGGAAATCCCGAGATACACCCAAATACGGAGCAAAATAAAAAGACACATAAAAATAAGTGGAGCCTAGATCGAATAGAATCGGTACACCTCTATAACAAACCATGACAATACATGTGATGACAGAATCGGAGGCAACGGTCTCGGTACGGGTAGGTGGGGTAGCAACTGGGGTTGTAACCATAGCCTGAGAACTCTGCGGGGCGCGTTGTGGCTGAGAAGTCTGTGGAGGTGCACTCCTCCCAAGTCTAGGGCAATACCTCACCACGTGGCGTATTTCACCACACTCAAAGAAACCTCGCGACTGACGTGGCAGTGGGAACTGTGCGGTACGGGTACTCCAAGACCCCTGAACACCTGAAACTCTGTGTGAAATCTACGATTGATGACATCCAAATCCACTACTAAAAAGTAATAGACACGATCGCAACCAATATAATTTACCCAACTATTAGTCAAGGTCGAATCCCCAGAGAACAATGTGTAGGTGATTAGGAATGTACGAAAATTATCGCTTATCGCGCAATGCCAAACACTAAGAATTTTGGTTTGAAAATGTTTATACCTAAATGCGGAAATGTAAACTAACCTAGAAAGCAAGTAAAATGATCAATGGCTACAAGTAAGGTTGCATCGGGAATTACACTCAAGTAACGATCCGAAGTATTTCACGATTTTACAAATATGAGCAAGTTTATGTTAATTAGCCATGGATAATAATTCTTAATTAGCTTATTTCGAAGACTAAAAAGACTTCCTAATTGAATTATCCCTAAAATTGTCATGACCCAAACTCTAAACCTGGTCATGATGGCACATCTCGTGAAGACAAGCCAGTCAGTCAACCCAATTCGTCCTTTAAAATAGTTATTTAACAGAATTATAGTATAATCATGGTTTAATAAAACCAAATAGCGGAAGTATAGATAAAGGAAATCCAACCCAACACAGCCCTAACCGGGGTGTCACAAGTCATGAGAAACTAAGGAATCCTGACTCAAGTCTACTAAATACAAAATCTGATACAATAGTTCGAATAACATAGAAATAATGAGATAAAGGAGTCACGGGGGCTGCGGACGCCAACAGCTACCTCTTAGTCTCCGAAACTCCACTTGGACTGGAAGGATCAACTCTCAAGGATGGAATCTGCTATGCCTGAATCTGTACACACGGTGTAGGGAGTAATGTGATTACTACGACCCAGTGAGTAATAAATATAAATAATGGCTGAAAGCAAGAAAACACGTAAAGGTACAAAGCATTCTATACAGAAGAAGTAAAATCACTTAAATAGCAAATCTGTGAAATATCAGATAAAATCTCTTTTAAACCAGTAAAACAGGTAATTTGGCAGTAAATAACAAGTAGAAATCTGCCCCTCGGGCTCAATATCAAAATAACAAGTAGAAATTTGCTCCCCTCGGGCTCAGTATCAGTAACTCAGAACAGTACCAGTCCCTCGGGCTCACTCTTAGAACAATATCATATGGTGACCGCTGCGGCATGCAGCCCGATCCATTTAACATCGACGGCGCTCACTGGGGGTGTGCAGACTCCGGAGGGGCTCCTACAGCCCAAGCACTATATCGCTGCAGCGCGCAGCCCAATCCAATATATATATCGCGCTGCGGCGTACAGCCCGATCCATATAAGTATCGCTGCGGTGTGCATCCTGATCCATATAAGTATCGATGTGACGTGCATCCCGATCCATAATATAAAACCCTCACATCCAGGCCCTTGGCCTCATATCACTTAGTATATCCTCACATCTGGCCCTTAGCCACACTCAGTCAGAATATCATCACAAGCCCCTCGGGCATTAGTAAAACAGTAGTTCTCAGCCCAAATTATCATTTAAAATATCATTTAAGTCTCAAATCTAAGTAAAAGTGGCTGAGTTTTTAAAACCACAAATATCAACAGGACTGAGTTCAAATACAAATCAAAACGGTAAGGAAATAGTGATAAAAATCCCCGAAGGGTTCAAATAATTGGCACGAAGCCCAAATATGGAAATCAGCCCAAATCATGATGATAACAAATAAATTTCAGTCAAATACGCGGTAAAATCATCAATCGGGATGGACTAAGTCACAATCCCCAACGGTGCTCTACCCCACGCTCGTTATCCGGCGTGCAAGTCACCTTAACATAGCACTACAATGTGCAATCTGGGGTTTCAAGCCCTCAGTACATCATTTAACATCATTACTCACCTCGAACCATCTATTTCTTTAACTCGCAATGCCTTTGCCCTTCGAATTGGCATTCACGTGCGTTGAATCCATCCAAAATCATAACGAATATGTCATAACATAATAAGCGAACAAAGCCCAATCGAAATAATCAAAAAATACCAAAATTCTCGAAATTAGCAAAAACCTGAGCCCTGGGCCCACTTCTCGAAATTCAGAAATTTTTACATCAACGGGTTCCTTATTCTCCCACGAGTCTAACCATACTAAAATTATCCAATTCCCATAACATTTCGACTCTCAAATCCGTGATTTTATCCAAGAGGGTTTTCTAAATTTTTCCAACAAAATTCATGGATTAAATGCCAAAACTAGTAATAGATTCAAGTTATCTAACCATAATTAAGTTAAGAACACTTACCCCTTTGTTCTCTCCAAAAATCCCTCGAAAAATTGCCTTATCCGAGCTCCAAATTGTAAAAAATGAAAAATGGGAACGAAGTCCTATTTTCAAAACTTAACATTCTGCCCAGAATGTTTTTGGGTATTGTTCACGCGTTTTTACTATTCACATGGTACTGTTCATAGCTACTGTTCACGGGTACTTTTTCTGCGATTTTCCTAAGTCCGAAATCACTCCGAGACACCTCCGAAACACTCTCGAACCCTCGGGGCTCCTAACCAAACACATACACTAACTCAACAACATCCTACGAACTTAATCGTGCGATCAAATTACCAAAATAACATCATATACCACGAATTAAGCTTTAAAATCCAAGAATTCTTTCAAATTTCATAAAACATCAAATTTTTCATTTTGAGTCTGAAACACGTTAAACGATGTCAGTTTTCAACCAAACTTTACATAAAGTGCTTAAACTATATATTAGACCTGTATCGGGTGCCAGAAACAAAATGCGGGCCCGATACCATCACTTCCTAATCAAATTTCATTTCCATTTTCCTTAAATATTTTCAGAAAATAAGTTTACTCAAAAATTCATTTCTCGGACCTGGGACCTCGAAATTCGATGATTCTTGTTCCTATGAGTCACAAATAATAATACGAACATAGACCTTCAATCAAAACTCAATTCGGAGCTCATTTGCTCAGTGAGATATCCATTTCGCTCGTTAAACAATTAACGCATGTTTCGCATCAAAAACCCAATCGCGACTTGATGAAATTAAACCAAACTTTCCATATCACTCCTATAATTCATTTTAAAAATTCTGGAAGTTTCGAAATCAAATTTCGATCTCTAGAACTAAAAATGGACCTTTGGATCATTACATGCTTTTGCTCGAAATGGGAAAATTTTCCAAAAACTCCTCCAAAACATATCCGAGCCTCATGGGACTCCGACCAAACATGCCAACACACCGCATAACATCTTTCAAAATTGTTCCAACCTTTGGAACACTCAAAACAACATCAAAATATTGAATCACCCTCGGATTCAAGCTTAAGAATTCCAAAACTTCCGTATTACTCATTCGATCAAATACCTAACCAAAACACGTCCGAATGACCTGAAATTTTGCACACATATCCCAAATCACATAACGAAGCTACAGCAACTCTCGGTATTCCATTCCGACCCTCAGATCAAAATCTTACCTATAAACCAAAAATCGCCAAAATATCAACTTCGCCAATTCAAGCCTAATTCTATTCTGCACCTCCAAAACCAATACCGATCACGCTCATAAGTCACAAATCACCTACCAAAGCTAAACGAACCATCGAAACTCACATCCGAACCTTCTAACACATAAGTTAATATCCGATTGACTTTTCCAACTTAAGCCTTCTTAAAAGAGACTAAATGCCTCATTTCTTATCAAAACCGCTCCAAACCAACTCGATCATATAAGATACGGATAATAAGCATAAAGAAGTTGAAAATAGGGAAAATGGAGCGGTAACTCACGAGACGACGGGTCGGGTCATCACAAAAACAATTAGAAGATTAAGCACACCCGGAATGGCTACAAGTAGTTCAATCCTATCCCTAGGTAGAATCTACAAAATGAGGGTTAATGCCTCAATTTCTTGTTAATTAATCTTTCACAACCCCAAATTATCTTTTCCAAAATTAATTCAGAGTTAATGGACGAGTCCTAGGGTTAGCTAATCCCTTTGGAAACATTAAAGAACAAGAATAATTAAAGTAAGAATAACTCACTTCATAAATATATAAAAAATCATTCAATACATAAGCACAACAAGGTATTTAATCCACACTTTAAACATGAATATTTCCATAAACAAGATTCAAGTGTTCGATAAAATACTACACACTTAGATATACAATACGAAGCAAGGAAATGAAGAAATAAACATAAATGGGTAAGAAAATCTTAAC
Organism: Nicotiana glauca; assembly: GCA_026770625.1. Classification (NCBI taxonomy): domain Eukaryota; kingdom Viridiplantae; phylum Streptophyta; class Magnoliopsida; order Solanales; family Solanaceae; genus Nicotiana; species Nicotiana glauca. Next base: position 83,730 of record MU751450.1, read on the forward strand.
CATGAGCTTCAAATCTTCAAACCCAAGTGTGTGTTCAAAACCCTAGCTTCAATAAATGTTCTATCTAGTTCTATGAACTGAAAATAAGCCAAAAGATGTTCCAAAGATGAGCTGATTTGAGTATTAAAGGATTTGGGGTCAAAAATGTGAAATTCCAAATCTGCCCAGTTTTCACACCCAGTTCCTCTTCGCGTTCGCGCTTAAGGAACCACGTTCGTGAAGGCTTATGTTCCTCAGTCATCGCGTTCGCATTATAACATCGCGTTCGCAAAGGTTCCTATTCTGCCTCATCACATTCGCGTTTGGTATCTTCACGTTCGCGAAGGTTCATTTTCTGTTGTACCTCGTTCGCGAAGGTCTAGCTGCCTGATTTTTCACGTTCGCGAAGAGTAAACAACTGGGCAGTTTTTCATTGTCCATTTTAGCTCCTTTTTGACTTGTTTTTACTTGGTTTCTTCACCATTACCTCTAAATCACATACAACCTGTAAAATAGAAGTAAATGACATTAAATACATGATTTTATCACTCAAACATAGCAAAAGTATAGATTTAAAGACAAGATAAGTTGGTAAAATACCAACTTATCACACCCCCAAACTTAAACTATTGCATGTCCACAAGCAATGAAAGCGATAAAGTCTCCTCCCAAGTAGTTAACTCAACAATGCATCCATATCATGCCAAGGCAAATAGGTCTACTATAAGCACAAAAGCATGACTTTGATTGGTACCAACAATTACCCCAAAGCATATGAATTATCAAGCACATCTCATCAACTTCATTATATTTTAAGTGCTCAAACAATAATACAAATCAAAGTAGCAATCAAGCCATGACATTAAAGCTTCAAAATTTGCCTCTCCAACACAAATAACTTTCTTTGGTCATTCTTTCCAATTGAAAATGGGATTAAATTCACAACTCAAAATCTCATGTGCCCTCACATTTAAGAGAGGATCCCACGCTCATAAATCTTAGTTCAAAAAAAAAATGGGATATCAAATGGAAAGAATTAACTCTCTCTCAAAAAGATGTTCAAATGCATAAAAGTAGTACCATAGGCTTGCCCTTCATGTATTCCCCCACTAATGTAGACAACTTGGTTCAAAATCAATTAGGATTTAAAGGGTTGTAGTTTAGGCTTTTGGTTAAGGTAGTACACAATTTTGGTTAGAGTGACTCAAAACCTCCCCAAGCACTACAAAATTTACAATTAAAGTCCACTTCCTTCAAAAATATTTTCCATCCTTTCTTCACTTTTCATTCCACACCTAGTCTTCCCTTTATTCATGACTTTTTATCATTTTATTCAATATACCCTTTTTTTTTTCTTTCCTTTTCAAAGTCAAGGAAGATTTAATATATTTTTTTTCTACCTTTCACCTTTTCAAACAACTTCCATATCACAATTTTTCCAACCTTCACCCCCAAACTTAGGCTTTTAGCCTATGTTTGCACTTTCAAAGTACTTAAGGAGGTAGGGTGCCAAAAGCTAGATCAATTAAGAACAAAGGATTTAATCTTGTAATATGGTTGTCAAATAATAAGGTTACAGGCTCAAAATGGGTTGACTAGGGAAAATATTCAAGGGTAGGAATTTTAAGGCATACTAGCGGTCCAATAAAGGCTTAATATCATTTTTCAAATCAAGTTAGTCTATAATTTCACCTTGAAATACATTCCGGGCAAGTTCTAGACTATAAGTAATGCAAAAGAAATCACAATAAATCTCACCAAACATGGCACATGAAAACTCAAGTGGGATACAAATCCAAAATCCAATTGAAACAAATGACTCAAAGAGATTACAAATATAGCATAGAGGAAGCTATTTAGTGAATTAAAGAGCCAAAATTTGAGTCTAAAAGTCACAACATCTTTACTTCAATCATTCTTCTTTTTCAACAACCAAAAATTCATATGCCGAGGTTTAAATTATGTTGGTACTAAACAAGCCACAACTTGGTCAATGGGCACAAACCCAACTCAAACCATTTATTTTTCCCAAATTAACAAAAGCTAATTCTAACTACAAGACTAATTCCCTTAAGAAAGTTGTCTATCTATCCATCATCGGAAAAAGTCGACAAAAAATTTTCTACAATTACCCGGTCCAAGAAGAAAATTGGCATCCTTGGAAAAAGAACCGTGGTATAAAGAAAACCAAGGATATCGCCACTAACATAAAACATACTATATAAAAAAATAAGAAGCTAATAAAAATTAATTCAAGAAGCTAATAAAAAATTAAGAAACTAATAAGCATCAAGTAACTAAAAAAAATTTAGGAGCTAATAAACATACTAATATAACACATCACATGAAAATATACTAACAACAAAATGAAAATAATCACAGTACCAATCTGCCATCCCCACAACTATCCACAATTATACAATAAGAACATTTATACAAGAAGCCACCCCCCAACTAAAGATGTTGCAATGTCCCCAATGCAACTAAAAATAATAGAGTAAAATGGTGGAAAGTGCTCCCTGAATACTACATCAGTCAGAACTGGAGGTGGTGGGAAATTTAAGCTCCAAGTCTGCATCATCATCATCCAAGTCCTGTGAACCACAAAGTGTACTCAACTTTTGCATCATCTTGGACAACAATTTACTTTTCTTCTTCTTATGCTCTTTGAATTTTCTCTGCCTCTTTTCAATCTTTCCTTGCCGGCGACTCATGTTCTCCAACCTGGTGTTAATGGCCTCCATCTTGCTCGTGATTTCCTTTTGCTTTTTGACCAAATCCCCCATGGATAGTGGGGCAGCAGTCCCAGTAGATGTGCTAGCCCCAGGTGGGCCAGTAGGAAGGCCAGCTATAATCTGCCTAACATGTGATCTACCACATATATCTGGCTGGACAAGTGGCGCATAGTGTGAGGATCAGACTGGAGTGGTCCCATTGGGTAAAAGGACCCTGATGAAGGTGCAAAGGATCCGGTGGGATCAGTGGTGGTCTCGGAGAACTGCCCAAATGAAAAGGAATCAACATCAATGCGCCTCTTTTTCTGTTTATCACTGGGTCCGCTTTTCAGCAAGGGATGGATCATCAGCTTTCCTGGACCTTTCTCAACACCATTGGGGCGCTTAAGCACCCCAGCATCATAGCCAAGTCTAGTGATCAAGGATGGAAAGAACATGCTCTTGGACCACCCATGAGTGGCTTCCTCAATTTCGCGGACAATGTGTTCCCCCACATTCACAAGGAGTCCATCCATAATAGCAGCAATTATCAGTGCCCTGTCAGGTGTCACATCAGTGTCATTAGTAGAGGGCGACACTCTTGAACAGATAATGGAGAGCCATGTCTTTGCCTCAACTGTAAAATCATGCGAATCAACTCCCATGTGCATTGTCAGCCACTTTGGGGTAACCCCATCATGTAGCTTGTCTACCAACCACTGGTTTGTCCCTGCTTTGGCTTTGTCTCTGTAGACCGCGTTGTCAACATTGGGGAGGCCATAAATACCATTGATTATTTCAGGGTTGAAGTGGACTTGCACGCCTCGCACAGTAGTAACAAAGGCACCTTGAAAGTCGGTCATCAAGGCATTTGCATAGAATTCCAGAACTATTGTGTGGTTGGCGTTGTTTGGTTGCTCAGAAAAGCAAATCCACATGCTCTCCATCAAGCACACATAGAAGCCCGGAATTTTAGCTTCAACTTTTTCCAAGTTTATGCCTCTCTCCCGGATGATAGTCTTGGACAAGAGTTCATCGTATCTCCGCTCACACGCTGCAGATAGAAATCGCTCACGATCAAATGCTTCCTCTTGTCCAGGTCCAAAGACATGTTCTTGTGCAATTTCATTATGTTCCGGGTCCCATTTAAGCCCAAAGTACCTACAAAATCGACCAACAATGTTAAAATCTCATACAGACACTTAAAATAATGTATTAGGAAGTATTTAAGCCGAAGAAATGGGCGACAAAGGTTCCCGGCAGAGCTGTGCAAAGCTACTATTTTGTGCCATTTTTGGGACTGCCAGGCATTGCTCTTCGCGTTCGCGAGCAGCCAACCACGTTCGAGAAGAGTAAACAAATTTTTTTGCCCAGACTCAGACCTTTGCGTTCGCGAGCATACCACTTCACGAAGGTCAAATTTTTGCAATCCTACCGTTATGCCTTCACGTTCGCGGGCAGATTACCGCATTCGCGAAGGTCATCTTCTTCTCCCATAAATTTTTTTCTTTCAGGTTTTTCTTCAAACAATTGGCGTGCCCATTTTTCTTTGTTCGTTTACAGCACATTTAGGTGCACATTTTACCCAGAATTTTCTTACAAATAAGCACTCATACTCAACTAATCTCACCCAACAACTAACAACCAATTTTAACCATCAATTTGAAACTTAATACTTAAAATTTTAACCCTAAGGAACAAACAACAATGAGTGCTCTTCTATTTCACAATTTACACCAAGAAAAAGAAGAAAAGAAACAAAAATTAATTGAGAGGAGAGTGAAGATTACATACCTTGAAAATGGAGATGAAAATTTGCAAGAACTTGAAGATTTTAGACACTTTGAAATTTTGGGTGCTTAAGGGGTTAGAGGTCTGTTGTTTGGGCAAAGGAGGGATTAATTTCATTTCTAGTAGCCCTTTTGTTATTTTATCTCACCTGACCCTACACGTTCGCGATAGATGTACGCGTACGCGAAGGATAGTTGTTGCTGAAAGTCGCGAACACAAGAACTGTTCACGTGAACGCAGTGGTTAAGATTTGCTAAACCTTCGCGAACGCAATTTATTATCGCGGACGCGAAGAGCAAGTTTTTCCTGCACTGGAACAGTTCTGGCAGCTACTGGTTTTGGCTCTCCGAAACACCCCGACCTGCTCAAATCAACTCAAAAAATCTAAAACTTGGCAGATTAGTTACAAATAATATTCTAAGCTATTCTAAAAAAGAAAATTTCAAAACTGACTAAAAATTTTGAAAAACGATGGGTTGCGTCCCACCAAGCGCCGCATTTAACGTCGTGGCACGATGCAAACAACATTACCACTTTTCTCGCCACTTGAATGATATGAACTGGGCACCTAGCTTGGAATCAAGCTTGTGACCACGAGCGATGGGGGTGGTAAGTTGATGATCAGGCCAATCCTTAATTTCTTCATTTTGCACTTCGTGGCTCTCATGTGAGGAATGTCATTTTGTTTTCTTGTTTCCTCAAATTGTAAAATGTATGGTAGTTGTCTTTCCTCCTTGCAATCTCTCATTGACTCGTGTAGTTCAATTTCCTCATCACCACATAATTCCAATGTTGAAAAATGCTTGGAATGTGACTTCAAACCTTCACTTTGCAATTTTTCTCGGATTTTGACATCCTCTTTTCCCCCGGACTAGAGCCAATCTCAACCAAATTTTTATTTACACCGGTTGACTCTAATTCCATATTTTTCTCGGCATCATTAACACTCATGGAGTCGGTTGGAGGATGTTCAATTCTTGACTTGTCAAAGTAGAGCCCACTTTTTTCCTTGGAATTGGACTCTTCTTGGCTTTCTTCCACACTCTCAAGTTGGTGGGCATAGTAAGCCTCAACCAATATTTGCATTTGATCCTCCAAAGTGCGGATATGTTCATCATTGTAATTCAAGCATTTTTTAAGTCCTCGAGTGCAAAGTTGTGCTTCTCTTCATTTTCAAGAATGGTCTCCAACATGAGCATCATTCTCTCATTTCGAGCATTTGAGAGTTCTTCTTGGTTTTGATCAAGTGCCAAGGAAGGATTTTCAACTTCAATCTCCAAGGAAGGTTCTTGGCTATCATTCACTTCCGAGGATTTTTGGACCTCTAAAGCTTCGAGCATTTCTCCCATTTGTGAATGCAACCTTTCAAGTGCCAATTTATTTTAGAGACTATTCTCTAAAAGCTCCTCCAAGTCATTTTGCTCCTTGTTTCCTTTTTCAAGTAAACACTCCAACATAAGCTTGAACTCTCCATTTTGGCCATGCTCAACTTCTTCCATTTCCATAGCCCTATAATTCTCATCACAAAAAGTAGAATCGTCATAGTAGAGGCTTGGGGAAGGGAAGGACAAATAAGCACAATCATCCCAATGACCATTTTGGCAACCACACTTATCACAAATACTCCACTCACAGGTTTGAGATTGTGCGCACAATCCACTCCCGGGAGAATTTAAACAATTTTTTCACGAGTGTGGTCCTCCACAATAAGGACAGGGGTCATCAAAGTATGAACAACTACCATCCGACCAATTTTCATTATATGATGCCATTTTTCAAGACTAAGAAAATAAACAAGAAACAAACAATAAAATAGTCCAAGGTAAGAAAAATAATTACACAAATATTCACAAGTTTGGACCAAAACACTTTCGCTTACTTCTCAAACAACCTAAATTATATAAAATTGTTCCCCGACAACGGCGCCAATTTTGATGACGTCCAAATCCACTACTAAAAAATAATAGACACGGTAACATGCAATATAATTTACTCAACTACGAGTCGGGGTCGAATCCCACAAAGAACAATGTGTAGGCGATTAGGAATGTAAGAAAATTATCGCTTATCGCGCAATGCCAAACACTAAAAATTTTGGTTTGAAAATGTTTATACCTAAATGCGAAAATGTAAACTAACCTATAAAGCAAGTAAAATGATCAATGGCTACAAGTATGGTTGCATCGGGAATTACACTCAAGTAACGATCCAATGTATTTTATGATTTTACAAATATGAGCGAGTTTATGTTAATTAGCCACGGATAATAATTCTTAATTAGCTTCTTCCGAATACTAACAAGACTTCCTAATTGAATTATCCCTGAAACAATTAGAAGATTAAGCACACCCGGAATAGGTACAAGTAGTTCAATCCTATCCCTAGGTAGAATCTATAAAATGAGGGTTAACACCTCAAGTTCTTGTTAATTAATCGTTTCCAACCCCAAATTATCTTTTCCAAAATTAATTCGGAGTTAATGGGCGATTCCTAGGGTTAGCTAATCCCTTTGGAAATATTAAAGAACAAGAATAATTAAAGTAACAATAACTCACTTCATAAATATATAAAAATCATTCAATACATGAGCACAACAAGGTATTTAATCCACACTTTAAACATGAATATTTCCGTAGACAAGATTCAAGTGTTCGATAAAATACTACACACTTAGATATACAATACAAAGCAAGGAAATGAAGAAATAAACATAAATGGGTAAGAAAATCTTAACCACAAGCTTCAAATCTTCAAACCCAAGTGTGTGTGCAAAACCCTAGCTTCAATAAATGTTCTCTCTAGTTCTATGAACTGAAAATAAGCCAAAAGTTGTTCCAAAGATGAGCTGATTTGAGTATTAAAGGATTTGGGGTAAAAAATGTGAAATTCTAGATCTTGCCAGTTTTCACGCCCAGTTCCTCTTTGCGTTCACGCTCAAGGAACCGTGTTCGCGAAGGATATGTTCCTCAGTCATCGCGTTCGCGAAGGTTCCTGTTCTGCCTCATCGCGTTCGCGTTTGGTATCTTCGCGTTCGCGAAGGTTCATTTTCTGTTGTACCGCGTTCGCGAGTTGTACTTCATATTCCCGAAGGTCTAGCTGCCTGGTTCTTCGCGTTCGCATTGTAACTTCGCGTTCGCTAAGAGTAAACAACTGGGCAGTTTTTCATTGTCCATTTTAGCTCCTTTTTGACTTATTTTTACTTGGTTTCTTCACCATTACCTCTGAATCACATACAACCTGTAAAATAGAAGTAAATGATATTAAATACACAATTTTATGACTCAAACATAGCAAAAGTATATATTTAAAGACAAGATAAGTTGGTAAAATACCAACTTATCAGCAATGCAAACTGAGCTGGCTGGCCCACAAAACCTCTACCATACCGTACTCTTCCTCCAAAATAAGGACCAGTGGGTCTGTCCAATCTGCTAGGTCTACTCACTCCTCTATACTCTCCTTCCTGACCTCGTCTGTCTTCTCTCTCTTGGACCCACTTGTCCCCTACTCAGCGAGAGGTCCTCACCACCCGCTGAACTGGGACTACAGGTTGTGTCGCCATGACATTTGGAACCTGACCAATGGAAACTCGCTGCTCTGGAGTGGGAGCAGCAGAAGTCTAGGTCCTTCCCCCGATCTGTGAAGTAGTCGGTACAACCTGAATTAATCCCTCATGAATCAACGTACCAAACATGCTCAGGAACTGCGCCCAAGTCTCCTGAAGAGCTGGAGTAGTAGCCGTAGGCGTGTTAGGTGCCTAAACTCCGACTGGATCTGTTGATGGTACATCGGCGGTAGCTCGCACGGGTTCTCTCGCTGCACCACATGCGCGTCCTTGGCCTCTACCCCAGTCCCGGTCTCTGACGGCTGCAGTAGGGGGCGCGGGTTCCTGATCATCTCGAGTAGCACGTGTCCTCACCATCTGCGAGAGAATAGAAGGCAGAAGTTTAGGATTGTGATGTCAAAAATCTCGCACGATAGGGAATCAAATGAAGTGAAATTTTCCTAACGGTTACATAGCCCCTCGTAGATAAGTACAGACGTCTTCGTACCGATCAGCGAGACTCTAATAAGTCGGCTTGTGTTTCGTGACTCCTATGAACCTAGAGCTCTGATACCAACTTGTCATGACCCCAATTCACCCTCCGTGAACATGTCGTGATGTCACCTAGTTCCTACAACTAGGTAAGCCTAACAGTGCGAAAAAATAACATACCTTGCGAAAATAATTAATTAAAAATTGGACAACTAAGGAAAACTGTATATAACTGCCGCTCGGCATATACAACTCAAAATAAATGCGGAAGTATACTATGACACCCCAACCCCAAATTATCTTTTCGAAAATTGATTCCGGGCATACGCCAAGTCCCATATTTTTCTACGGACTCTCCGGGATCGTCAAATCACGGGTTCGGGTTCATTTACCCAAAATGTTGACCGAAGTCAAATTTATTCAATTTAATATCAAAATTTAGCATTTTTTTCTCATAGAATTTATATTTAAGCTTTTCGGCTACGCAAACGGACTGTGCACTCATTTCGAGGCAACCCAAGAGGAGGTTTTTAAGGCCTCGAAAATATATAATGGGTAATAAATAAGTGATGACCCTATTGGGTCGTCACAAAAATAAAGTATAATAATCATCCAGTATAACATACAAGAAAAAAAATCTTATGGATTATATAAAGAAACAAAGATTGTAATATAAAAAAAGAAGACAAATAATCACCCAAAAAATAGTAATAACAGAACTTGTCCAGTATAATATACTGGAGACAAAGCTTACAAACAACAGAAGTCCCGTAAAATATACTGGGATGAAACAAGACTCAACTATATTATAATATTCATCCAGTATGACATACTGGAAGATAAACATACACAACACAGACTCCCAGTATAATATACTAGAATTTTTTTTTACTCAATTTAATATAACAAAAACATAATTCAAAACGCACACAGTAGACGTCTACTATTCGCATACAACAGACCTCCCGTAAAATATAATGGAATGAAACAAAACTCAATTATATTAAAATTTGACAAGAACTGAAGAAAAATGCAGATGAAACAAGAAAATACTTGAAAATTAAACCTAATATACAGATACTAGAAAAAATTTGAAAAAGGAATTACCAGAGTGACAAAATTACCAGAAATAAGACAAACTAATGAACAGAGAAAAGTCGTAAAAGTTATAATAGAACAAATATTTAAACCCTAACGGTACGGAAATCAACAATAATAACGAAAATTAAACCTAAAAAACCAACAATAATAACAAAAATTTAACTCTCACCCATAATTTTGAAGAAAATTGGAGATAACCCATACAAGATTAGAAGAAAACTACTTTTTCAAAAAAGCGAAATACATACAATGCTACAAAAACAAAGAGATCGCACGATAAAAGATACTAAACAATATGTAAAACAGGTCAAGGGCAGTTATGTCCTTTTACCATATATTTTAAGTAAAAATGGTTCAAATTCGATTACATTTAGATCGTTGGGGATTTTTCAATAGCCAACCAAAAAACTGGCTACGCCATACAATTTTGACAAAAATCTCTTAGTGAGAAACTTCAGGGGGAACGACACAAATAGCCACTAAAAGCAGTGGCTTTTATTTTAAAGCCACTGTTTTTAATATATTTAGACTTTAGCCACTCCTTTAATAACCTTTTACCTTACTGGACGAAAATACCTTCCAGTATAAATTATACCTACGCTAACATAAGCAGCAGTTACACAAACAGAAGAAGCGAGAAGCAGCAGCAGTTACGCAAAAGCGGCGATCAACTGAGGACGAAC
>MU751450.1:95023-125894 GCA_026770625.1 Nicotiana glauca
AATTTGAAAGCAGTTGATTCTTGTTAAATTATAAATCCCAAAGAATATATCAAACATGTCTACTAAGTTCCTCCGAGCAGACATGGAATCAATCATCCGAACACGAAAAAGAACTTACTACAACACGTCTTCTAGGCATAGCCAAAGCAAGAAAAAGAAGCACGATATCTTATTGGTTCACATGGCCAAGCAATGCCACTATTCTTGTCAATTCTCAAAAATGGATTTAGAAAGTACACCCTTGAATTATCTGGATAACTCGTATTTTTTAATAGGTTCTAAAATAATTCATATTAGGCCTCATAAATCCATGAAAAAGTATATATTACTATGAACTACGTGCTACAGTGATCATAATTATAGTATTTGGAAACTGCTCCATTGTTGTGTATGAGCAAAACTCAAGCAGGAGGAGGGTGGAAGTGAAAGAGAGGAAGAAAGGGTAAAATTATCTTTTTTCTATTAGTAGCGGCTATTTTTGCTGAGTATTATAATTAGTGATAAAAATTAAAGACACCCTTAATTAGTGGCTACTACACGCTATTTTTACGAAAATTCACCATATTTGAATGGCCCAAGAACAACACCAAGCCCAGTACACAACCCATCCTTTAGTCGTTATTTTTATAAAAATATTTTATTTAGCAAACCCCATCCTCTAGGTCTACTATATAGTGCAGAATGTTCCCGCCATTTTCAGTATTCGACGAAACTCTACAGGTCAGTTGCTTCATTGTCCAATCGCGAAAACCAAAACAAAACCATGGAAGTCGTCAGATCTCAGAGGAAATCTTCAGTGCCTAACGATGCCGTCTCGACTCTGCCTCTCTATCGTTCTGCACCTCCTCTTGAAGTCCGTCTCGAAGATTTTGAGTTTTATGCCATCGATCGCCTCCGCGGTAATTGAAATCTTCTCCCCTGAAATGTCCGCAGATTTTCTCTCTGCGGACATTTCAACAGCATCTGTAAAATCTCGCGGCTTACCAGAAATGAATTAACTAAATTTGTGCCTTATTTTCTTCTTATCTTTTTTACCGTTTCATTCATTTTTCGTTGATTATTCTCCAAGCATAAGTATGTTGATCTACTGATTTTTTTTTTGCCCAAATTCTGTTGGCTAGAGGAAAAAAGAAAATTAAAGAAAAAGGAGAAACCAATTTCTAGTATTGTTATTGCTTGTTTTTTAAGGTGCCAAGACAATACCTTTTTTTCCTTGTGAAATTATTTCGTAGGAGGTGATGCCTTAAACTAAGCATAAATGTTTACCTTCTATTATTCCATTTGGTGTTTGAGTGGAGATAGAGTTAAAGACATTAATTTAACTTATTTATCATATTAGTGATATTAAGTAATGGTTTGAAAGTGAGCTTGATACACAAAAAAAATTGTATCTTAGTTAGATTTTGAATAGTCAAATAAATTTGAAATCTTGAATATTTTGAATGTTTTATAGGAGTAGAATATATTATTAATGATATGATGTCAAACCTTTTACATCCTGTAATTGAAAGAATTTCGTATTAATTGAAACTAAGTGAGTTCTATCATTAAATGAACTTAGCCAAAGCCATTTCAGTTCTATAATATAGTTAATGGAGTTATTGCTGTAGAAAAAGGGCAGCCCGGTGCACTAAGCTCCCGTTATGCGCGGAGTCCGGGGAAGGACTGGACCACAAGGGTCTATTGTACGCATCCTTACCCAGCATTTCTACAAGAGACTGTTTCCACGGCTCGAACACGTGACCTCCTGATTCCCATAAGACCGTGGCCTCTTAGTCTCTCTCCTCTCTATATATTACATACGTAAATTACTCATTTGTAGCATTAGCTTCGGATAATTCTTTTTTCAGTTAATTGATGGATATGATTTGTCTATATAATCCAGTTTTGAAAGGAATTTCGGATGGTTTATCCAGAGGAAAGAAGCCTGATGAGATGGCGAAATTGGTAACAATGTAGTTTTTCTTTAAAATATAGAATTATTTTTTCTGTCTCCCTATGTGCAGATTAATTTATTGGCTTCAATCTTAGGTGTATGATCTGTGGAAGGAAAACATGAGGCATCCGCAGGCATCCGAGGTTGTTAACAAGGACATAATTTCGCATTTTGTCTTGCGGCTTGTTTATTGCAGGACGTAAGTTGAGGCCATTGTGGTTTTTCTATTCTTAAATATCTTTGGTTCCATGTAATATGTGGCTGTGTGGTGGTGTGTGTATTTTTTTCACTTTGAACTTCATATGTTAGGGAGGAGTTGAGGAAATGGTTTCTGTCAATGGAGACTACCTTATTTCGGCACCGATTCCTGCGTGAAGCTCCTGAAGTTCAGGTTTGATAGCTACAAGCACCATTGTTGTCTCCTGGAAACATTTTTATGGTTCATGCTGATAATGTGTGGCACATAAATTTGGCTACAGAAGGTGCTATTCGCAGAGTTTGATCTTCCATACAAAGCTGTGAGCCGTGCTGAATACGAGGTAAATTTTATGTTAGCTTTTGGTACTTCTACGAGTGACTATTAGTTTACTTCCACAGCATTATGGCCAGGGTGTTCATCTTTTTCTGGAAATGCTAAAACTTTTGGCCCTGAAAGACTGGTTGCTTTTGATGCAGACTGTGAAGGACATGCTGAACCAAGTTGCACGCTCCATAGGCCAAAGCAGTATTTCTCGATTACTTGCTTCTCCCTGTTTTTCAATTGTGAAGATCAATTTTTGTACTACTTTCATGCATTAACATTATGATATTGGTTTGTTGCAGCTGATACGATCTTCTACAAGGTATTCCCTTGACTTGAAAACCCTTTAACTGCCCGACTTTGCTGAAAGAAAATGATAAAAGGAAGACAGCAAATGGATCTGCTCCAAACCCCTTAAGCCAAGTAAAACCTATACTGAAAGGAAGGAAAATTTACTGTATCTTTTCTTTAGCGTGTCAAAAGAAAGATCCATATGCACTGTCTTGTGCGGGTAGCCTTATATTTTGGGAATCTGAGGATCATGGTGCGCTCAAAAGCCATGATATTTATCATAACGAAGTACATCTGTTTATTCAATTGTAGATTTTCATGCTTGGCTCAGGCATGATATATGAGACATATGCCTTTTTATTTGTATTTGGATTCTAATATTGAAAAATATTAAATAATATAGCATAAGTCACTCTCTTACCTTGTAGTACTTAATGAGGTGATGCCTTCTGGGAGTTCTGGTTGATTTCCATTTTATTGCCTTGCATTTAACAATAAAGGTTCCATTTGAGGAGGTGCCAGAGCTTGTGGCAGGTCGACGGGTATTTATTAAGGAAGGGAATGCATATATTGCAATGAGCCAGGTAATTTAGTTTCTGGTTTATGGTGTAGAGTCCATGTAAATATGCTAATCTGAAATCTTATATATACAATTTCCCTGATGTGGCTTATTTTTACAGGTGGTTTCAGTAGTTGTCACACAATTCCGCAGTCATCTTTCAAAAGCACTAGTGCTGACAAACAGGTTTATAGATACATGTTGCTCTTCTCAGGGAAAGATAGGACGGAGTCAACCAATCATTCATTAAATTAGAAATACCATTTTTGAATCTAATATGTTTTTCTTTGATTGTTTTAGAACTCTGGATTCCTAATAGGCATCTTGAAAATGAAGTTTTCGTTTCATCAACTGGATTTTCTGTAATGGTTTGAACTAGTTATAACACATTTAGAGTTAGAGAGTTGACGATTCCTATTTTTTCATTTACCAAGACTATAACAATAGTTGTATATGTTCACTTCAATTATTTTTTCTATTCCTGGCAGAAGCATTCTCTGTGTGCTTTAATTTTTCTGCCTGCCTGCAATTAGCATGTGCATGTTCACTTTGACTTGTAGATTTCTTGTTATTTATTCTCTTATCTTCTCATGTTTTAGTATTTTTATGTTATGTTGTTGAGTAAATAATGATTGAGGGAATGCGTGCTTTTTCTTGACTTCAGGCAATATGGCTTTAAAATAAGGACCTTGTTATGTTGAATAGAGTACAAGTGACATTCTGTTTTGGCATGATATTTTTGCCATGTCAAGATTACCTTTCATCTAATGCAAGTCAAAAACTTTACTATCCATTGGATTTTTAGAAGTTTATGCTTTTGGTTTCAGAAAATGGACATCCATGATTAGAGAACAGGAGAAGGATCGTTTGACTCCTGTGAGTATTGAGCTACCTTGAAGCTGCACTTAAAAGAATTATATAACCTAATTTCCATTGTATTAATGTGACTACTGAACTAGCTCTTAAGTTGCACATGAAATTTAGCACCTTTTTCTCTCATATTTGTCAGATTATTGAAGCTCTATCCACGAGTTATTTGGGTCCTGATTATAGCCAGGTATCTGCAACATCTGCATTGTTATTTATTTCAACAGTTGAGGTTCTAGTTGTTTTTGGTTGACCAAATAAAACATTTACTGCAGCCAACAAAGCACACAGATATATCACTAAAAGACATTGATCAAATTGCTAAGAGTTCGTTTCCACTGTGTATGCATCATCTTTTCGGGAAGGTTAGAACTTCATCAAGGAACTAACTTTATGTTATTTTGAATTGCTTTCAATGTTAAAGTGATCGCATGTTCCTTGTACATCTTAGTATTATTTGAATTTTATAATACATTTTTCAGTCTTTGTCATTCGTTTCCGTGTATGACCTACAATACCTATTGCAGCTAAGAGAGGATCATCATCTGAAGCATGGTGGCAGGATGCAACTTGGTCTATTTCTCAAGGTCACATTATTGGGTTTGATACGCATTTGTGTTGACTTTGTGTAATTCATAAAAGATTCTAACTATTTATTTAAAGATCTAGAATAATGGAGGTTTTGCTGCTCTAAACATGGCATATTTTATTCTGTTCGGCTTGCACATCAGTATCATCAACTTTGTGTTTGCTTAGCATAAATGTACTACAAATGTTTTTCTTTTTGCGTTTAGTGATTTGTCTATGTAAAAGCATATTAACATGGTTTTTTTACCTTATAGAGAAAAAAAAGCTTTATTCTTTTGCTTTTGCGATTCTATAACTGGTTTTGAATTTTTAATTGATTTAATTCAATATGAATCTTAAAAGAAAACTGTCACAAAAGTGGTGCTCCAACCAATACTTCCTGCTTGTCAAATATCCTGTTGTGTATGAGCATACAAGAAAGTCGATGCTTGATAAAAGTATAAAATAATTATTCAATTTATGAGCAGCAATGATTCAAATTTAACATATGTATTTTGTGAGAGAAAGCGGGGAAGTTTGAGGAATTCTGAAACCTGGAAAGAGGTAAGACACATGGTTCTAAGATATTACCTTGTGAGAATAGAGTGAGCTGTATAAAACAATTTTTCTCCGCAGTGTTGGATCAAGGGAGCAGGTCTGAATTTGAAAGTCTTGTTAGGTTTTGGGGCTATAATGTTGTCAATAGTGGCTTTAGACTAGTGTCTGATTCTTTTACTTGAACCAACATGGCTTTGGCACCATAAATATAGATATGAGTTTCAAGATTTGTGAAACAAATTGTCAAAAGTTTGTTTCTTCACTTCTGAAAGTGTCTAGTTTTACTTGTAGGGTATGGGATTGAAGTTGGATGATGCCCTTGCATTTTGGAAAGCTGAGTTCTCCCCGAAGGTGAGGATAATGTTGTTCTTCTCGTTTGCTTTCTTTTTCTCTGCATGGACAGGCAGTGATCCGTGTACTTAATTTATTCTGTTTCTGCTTTCAAGCTTTTATTTTGGAATAGAAACTGCTATTTAATTAAGGGAAGGTGAATATAGTTCATTTATTTTGTTGCTTGTCTTATTCCCTGACTACCATTATTACTTATAAGCTGTTCAAAGCTGGAGTCTACAATGCACGATTTTTTATTGTACTGTAATTAGCTGTATGTATTCCCTCTCCCTCTTAATACATTCCGAATAGTTTCTTATACTAAAAGATGTAAAAGGACTGAGTAGCATCGCCTGAACCTGCATCCTTCTTCTCATATCATATATGAACATGACTAAATGTGAGGCAACTATCAGAAAATATTAACTACTACAGATGCAATGCTGTTAACATCATTCTTTGGAAACACTTTTTCCCAAACTCTATTGGTTTAGCTACATCGCAACTTGCCTCTATTTAGAAAGAGAGAAGTAATGCACATTATGAATTCCACGATGTTTTTCATTTCTCTTGGATATGAGGTGTATAATCTCTTTTGTAGGTTGGTGCTGAAAGATTTGATAAAGAATATGCATACAGCATAAGGCACAACTATGGAAAAGAAGGAAAAAGAACGGTCTGTAGCTTATTCAAAGTTGCATTTCTTTGAGTAACTTATTCAAAGCTATATTGCTTAATGATGTTGAAGTTTGTGAAGTCTTGGTAGGTATATGAAATTTTGTGAGTGTGGTCTTGGTTAGTAAAAGGATTTTGCTCTCCATTTAGAATATGATCACAGCCCTCGTGCTGTATTGCAGTGACAACCTTGAAATGGAGGGGAGGACAAAGGTTTCTGTCAACAACCAAGAAAAAGAAATTAAATTCCAAATATTCTATGGGTTCCATATATCTGTCATTTCTGTTTTATCTCAAGTGAGGAATAAAGTTGAAGAAAGTGGCTCTGGTCAATCTTCTTTTAGTTCTTTGACTCCTTTGCATTTTTAGAAAAAGCAAAGCTGTATAATTATTTCAAGAATCT
Source organism: Nicotiana glauca (assembly GCA_026770625.1). Classification (NCBI taxonomy): domain Eukaryota; kingdom Viridiplantae; phylum Streptophyta; class Magnoliopsida; order Solanales; family Solanaceae; genus Nicotiana; species Nicotiana glauca. The sequence continues at coordinate 101,730 of MU751450.1, forward strand.
GCAAAATTCATAGAAAAGAGAAGATGAGGGAGAAATCATTCTCACATCTTTTGCTAATACCTTTTGAGCTTTGTAATCTTCTCTGCTACTTTCTCACCACCCGTTCTCTGTTGCTGCAACCAATGCAGGATTATACACCATATTCTTGTCAAAAGATTATATCATCAACACCTGGAGTTGGAGATCATCATGGCTGTCCATATCGTCATTTCAGGTCAAAACTTTTCTGGGGTTTGTGTGTGACATTGTTCTCTTAAAGTTAGCAAGTGTGCATTTTTTTTGTGGTTGAGGGGTGGGAGGGGTGGGCAGGGGGGTTGGTTAAATTAGTACATGCTGCTATTAGACACCAACAACTTGAAATACTCCTCTCTTCTTTTCCTCTCTGAAAAGAGGGCCTTTTCAAACTTTTTTTCATCCCTTCTTTTCACCCTGCGGAGCAACTTTTATTTTCTTTGCTTATAACTTCATGATGTTTAGCATTTCCTAGAATAATGAACAAGGGAAAAATCTAAAGGTCTTACATTCTTTAACAACGATTTGTAAAACAATGTCAAATTGTTTGTTATCTAAGTCTCTAAGCATTCATTTTCTATCTAACTTTAGAATGTCAAAATTATGGCATGAGGACTTCATTGATAATGTTGTATAAGTGGCTGTTGTATATAGTTTTAAATATAAAATAAATAAAATAGTTACGTTTCATTGGGTGTTACCTGCCTTTGGCACAAGCATAACCACGTCATCCGACATGAGAAGCGTGGTTTATGTGTGACATGCAGGCCTGCAGATTCTTTTGTTTGATCACTCGTGTGTGCCCGCAGAGTTATCACTGGCAAAGTGCATTTTCAGTCTTGAATATAAAATTTTGATATATCTTTCCCTCATAAATTGCATTTCAGACATGTGGAGTTTGTATTTAACATTTCCTAAATCAATTGATGGGATCTCCAAAATTAGATGCTGGCAAATGTCTATATATTATTAATAAGGAGAGGAAAAAGCCCTCTCCTTAAGCCAAGTGACAAACTTAAAATTAGCCACATATAATATATTAACTAATTAACTATTAACTAATAACTAATTAAGCCATATGGTGTAACCAGAAAAAACCACATATAACTTATTTCTTAATTAATTAATAAGTATTAAATAACTAAATCAAATTATTAGAAATTTTACTATATAATACTTAAAAATATTAAATTTAAATTTACATAATTTAATAATTTCGAGTATAATTTTAAAATAAAATAAATATTTATCTCAAGATTAAAAAATCACACATTGATCTATATTATATTAAAGGACATAAATGGATAATGATACTAAATGATGAGGAAAGTTAATGAAGGCCACATGAAAGCATGAAATACTATATATTAGGTAACATAATAGCAATAATTAAAAATTCAAAAACATTTAAAATTAGAAATAGAAGGGAAAGAGGATTTGAACTTGAGATTAGATTCAAATTATGGTAAAAATGCTCATACAATGGATAGGACCACAAAATTAAAGTTTTACTAGATTAATAAAAATAATAATTGGATAACAAATTAAAATATTAAGAATACAAAATAAATGTCTCATGTAGATAATTTAGTAACGAAAATAAAAGTTATACTTTTATCCTGAAACTAAAAGAGAAAGAAATTTTAATTGCATGTGATATAAACTAATTATAAGAAAATACAATAGATTTAAAATTTGCTAACTAAAAAAACTTATGTATTCAATATTTTAGACTAATTCAATGTTATGACTTAAAAATGAAATGTGATATTACATATTTTGATTATTGGTAAAATATCAATATAAAAAACTAATTAAAATTTCATAATAGGGGTAAAAATATATAAAGAGGAAAATAAAGTGAGTGTGAGAATATTTATACTTTGAATTAATTTAAGGATAAGTATATTAAATAATTAAATAATACTCAAAAATATTATTGATAGATTTAAATGACGAAAGAGTTCCGAGTAAGAGAATAAAAGTATAAAAATACATTAAATTTTAGGAATAAAAAATTTATATTTAGTTTTGATAATATCAAAAGGGTAATAATAAGACAGTTGATAAGCTAATAAAAGATCACAAGACAATATAACAATATTAGGTAATGAATAATGCAATAACTATAAGCAAAGATTGAAGAGAGATCTTTTTGTGGTGAAAATGTAGAAGGATAAGACTTATTCAACTTTGAAGTAAAACATAAGCCGTAGTAAGAATTTTGTTAAAATAATATGCTCAAACAAGACAAATTACAATGTGATATGTTTAGTACTCTTTAATATCGACCACGAAATAAATGCAAGTACTAAGATCAAGATTGTTACAGATATAAAAAAGAAATATGTTATCCAGTAAGAGATGTGAGAAACAGTTTCATATCCTGCTTCTTAGGTGATATCTAGTGATTATATGTAATTTTTATCCGGAGGGTTTAAATTTAAGGTAAATTGCATATAATCTAAACACACCCAAATCATAATTTGATATTTGTGTCCGCGCATCGCGCATGTCCTAATACCAGTTATTATTTTATTGGGAGAAAACATACTCTCAGAGTGAGTATTTCTTACCCTGGAAACATTCAGAATGTTGATACTTTCTTTAAATTCACTCCAATAGATTACAGGTAATGTCTAAACTTCGTGATATTAGCTCGACATTTTCCACATTTCCAACTTCGAACTTATAAAAGCTTCACAGGAGGTCTCTATTAGTCTTCCTCAGGCTTTTCCTGTCAGTCTCTGTATAATGACAGCAAGTGGTGACAATTGGCTTGCACCCAGGAACTCAAATTTCTAATCTTGACAAACTGTTCTGGTATTTCAAAAATCGAATATTGGTGGCAATTATTTCTTCATTATCTGGCAAAATTTGCTTCAACAGTGAGGAGAATTTGAGAGCTGCGTTGACCAGGATGGGAGTAGGCAATCGAGCAGTCGAGGATGTGTTAGACAAAGTCCGAAATAGGCACTATCAGGTTAGTGTATACTTTTATGTCTTACAACTGCTTTAGTCCCCCTTATCTATTACTTATGATCATAATAATTTGCAGTTGGCTTGTACTTTGACCTTTGAAGCTGTTCATGGTTCATCGTGTGATGCGGGGATTAACCATCCAAATCAGTACTACAATGACAGCCGAAAGATCTTAGAATCACCAGTAAGTTCTTCAAAATGGAGTAAAAATCTATGCTTTTGTTTCCTATACCTACTCTACGTAGAGCTATGTTATGAATTCCTGTAATATGCCAAATTCCCATAGGGTGTCTAATCATTGTTTATTGATTTGTAAGTACTTCGAACTAAATTTATCGCCTCAATATTCTGCTCCTTCTGAGTTCTAGTTGGAACACTATATTTTATATTTCCACATTTTAATGCTGAGCAAGCACTTGCTCAAGGTGTACATGTGATATAAAGAAAAAACTACTGCTCGTGATGGACTCGACCTTTTTTACTTATTAAGCATTTATACTTTATGCACAGTTGCTTGATTCTTGTTAGGACATTGTTCTGTAACTGAACTAATTTGGATTTACTTGGAAAAACTACAGCCTTAGACTCATATCCTACTTTGTCAACGAAACAATGTAAATTCCAGATTTAACTGCATCAAGTTTATTGTTTTAACATGGAAGGAGAAGGTTTTCTTCTCCAGGAGGGAGCCAGGTGACCTAAATCTGGTGTTCTGCTCCCTAGTCTGAACAGAATAGTACATCAAAAGGACGTGTAGGGATTAATACTGCCATTTAGCGATCATTATTTTGCTATATGTATATATATCTTGCCATCAACATCTTTGCTGAGAGAGAGAGTGGGAGGGGAAAATAGGACAGAGTAGTCAAGTGCTCTGCTATCAGAGGGGTTGGGATTTGGAGTTTTAACTAAATCTTGTCTTGGGGTCTTTGCATGTTACCTTAGCTTCCATGCACAATGGCAACGGAAATGATGCTTAAATGATCAGTATCTAATTTCTAATATATCCACCCTATTTGTTGGATAAATTCAATAGGATCGAATTTTGTTCCCATAGTGAATTAAAAAGTTTTATCCGTGATGCACAGTTCATGTTCCAGCTCCCAAAAAAGCCTAGATATTAAAAGTTGTATATCTAGTGTTGATATTCCGGCAGACCACGGTTGCTGTCTGCATATTGATTTTTGTCTCAATAAGATTTTTGCTCTTTTCAAAGATTGAGCTTTCCAGATGTTCCTTTGCCAATCCAGTTTGGTTCATCTGCTGTAACTTTACCTTTTCTGAGTGGAAATAGTACGTGCCATGCATATTCATTCCTTGGTGTTTTCATAAAATTGTTCTGGAGAATGTGTTCTTCCATTGATATTGCCATCTAAAGCTGACACTTGACAGCATGATCATATTCAGGATCTTTGCTTAGACCATGAGGTGAATAGTTTGCATTAACTGGTATCACTATGATCTTTGGTTGAGTTGCACTGACAATTGTTAATATTTAAACTAATTATGCCCTCTTCCATTACCAGTTTTAGCATGACGTATTCCTTCTTTCCATTATTATCACTTGCAGAACAATTCCAGCAACCCATGAGACACAGAAGCTTTGACGCAAGGGGAGTTTGACGCTTTTGCCCTCCTAATGTGAGAATTTTACCATTCTCTCTCTCTCTCTCTTCATTTTGCTACATGGACATTTTAAAGAGAACGAAATTGAAATGATATAAGATCCAATTGACTGACTGCAAGATGAAGTCAAAACAGAGAGACAGAGGCCATTGCTGTGACTTTTTTTAATAAGGTTAAGTAGTTCATTAATTTGACAAATACCCCATATACAAGTAGTATACCAAAAAGTAGAGAACATACATCAAAATATGTTCTCGATACATGAAACTCGATCTTCTATATAAACAAGACTGCACAGGTGCAAGAAAAAATAAGAACACTAAGCTATTCCTCAAAGTACACAGTTGTTGTTTATCCCTTTAAAGACTCCTATTTCTCTCCTTTTGCATGACTCATATTATGGCTAAGTGGCAACATTCATGCCTGACGTTTCCTCTTCTTCTAAAGGCCTCTGCATCCTTTATTAATCCTGGTACTACACAACGCACTCAAGCCAACTTGACAACTAGATGTTCCACCTTCACTGAACATTTACACATAAAACAACTAAGTGTGTGATCCTCTCCTTCATTTTCAAGTTCTCAATTGTCAAAATCGCTTCTCTTTGCTGCAAACCAAGCGGAGAAGCATACTTTTCTGGGTGTTCTAGGAATTCAAACTGATACATGAGGAAAACTCTGTTCCTCCCACCAGTAGCTTGTGTTAGTATCACTTTATTGAGAAAACTCCATCTCTCCTCGTCTCCTACCTCTATGAGCCCGTATTATCAAGCATTCTGTTGTTTTTTTAGTTTCAACCAATCCTTGAAATTTATCCATTTCCCAATCTTATTAATTCCCTGTAAAGATCCAAGTGAACTCCTCCCTCTTGTATCCTCCGGATGTGTCGCACCTAGTTATGGAGCTAAGGGTAATTAAGGGGGTTTAATTGAACCCTCGTCGTCCGAGAATTACTTTGCAAGCAGGATAAAAATAAACTTTTTTCTGTATGCATATACTTTGTTGAATCCTCTTAACATAAGGGATTCTTCTGATGTAGCAACCTAGGGGTTTCAACAATTGCTGTGGAAAGAATAAAATGCTTGAATAATTTCATTCATATTTTTCAATATCATGTACATGGCTTTATATACAGAAGAGGTTGACAAGCAGAGTCACCTAAATCCCATAAAATTTGGGATTGTACAGAATCTAATAAAATACAAAAAGAATCAGAAATCTAATAGTCTAAATTACAACAATTATCCCTAAAATCTTAGAGGATCATATCTTAATATGGAGAATATCTTCCGGAAAATCCTTCAACATTCAACATTCCTCCTCAAGCTGGTGAATAGATATCTTCCATTCCTAGCTTGCTTATCAGGTCTTGAAACACATTATTTGGTAGTCCTTTCGTTAAAACATCAGCCAATCTTTTGTAGATATAAATGGCGTACAGATCTTCTAATCATCAAGGATTATCTTTTACCATAACAACTCACAAAGTCCCATCGCCATAGATCCGAACTCGGATTTTGCACTTGATTTGGTCACAACATTTTGTTTTTACTTCTCCATGTCACAAGATTTCGTTCCAAGAAAGTGCAGTATCCATAACTTGGCCTTCGATCCACGAATGAACCAGCATAAGCCTCTAAAACCATGTCTCCAGTAGATTTTGAGAAGAAGAAAAGGCTTCTTGTATTTCTTTGTGTGTTTACATCCCATGAGCAAAGGAGTTTATGTAAAGCTCCTAATGCTAATGAAGGAAATAAAATAAATCTATACAATCAGTTCAACTATCAAAACAAATCAAATATCCTAAAATCATGCTAATCAACATTCTCCTAAATTTTATCAAATCTCCTAAAATCATGCTAATCAACACTCCCCCTCAAGTTGGTGCAAAGATGTTGTACATGCCTAACTTGTAACTCAATGTATGAAAAGTTCGCTTGTTGAAACCTTCGGTAAACACATTAGCTAGTTATGTTTCTGATGGCGCATAAAGCAATCTAGTAAGCCACTCCAAGCTTGCCCGACCTGCGTCTTTCCAAAATTCTACTGGGATCCCGTCTGGCCAATCGCCTTACCCCTGCTCATCTTCAACATCACTCCTCAACCGTAATACGCCTACAAAACCAAAATCTCTATGGCTCTCTAAGTTCTCTAACTCAACAAGCATGATGTTCTTGTCCCTATCCTCGTTCAAGAGTTTATGGAAGTATGTTTGCCACATACGCCTAATACACGCCTCTCCACCACTACTTTGCCTTCCTTGTCTTTGATGCACCTCACTTGGTCCATATCTCGAGTCTTCCTCTTTTTAACCTTGGCTAACCGGTACAGTCTCTTGTCACTGCCTTTGCCCCCAAGTTCCTCATTCAAGCGTCTAAATGCTGCAGTTTTAGCCGCCGTGACTGCTAACTACACCTCTTTCTTAGCCTTCTTATAACATTCCCTATTTGTCCTCTTCTCCTCGATTGCACTCTCCACTAGCTTCAAATATGCCGCTTTCTTGGCTTTCACTTTTCCTTGAACCTCTTTATTTCACCACCGGTCCCCTTTTGGACCTCCCGAGTATCCAATTGTGACCTCCCCAATTCATGAGTTTGTCCTTAGTCAAGGTTCCTCACTTAATCTTAAGTTGACCGTACACTTCTCTTTTCTTCCTCTCTCACAATATCCACGTCCATTACTAAGAGCATATGTTGTGTCGATACACACTCACTCGAGATAACCTTGCAATCAGTGCACATGCCTTTATCACACTTATTGTGGAGAAGGTAATCAATCTGAGTCTTAGCCACCGTACTCCAAAAAATGACCAAGTGGTCCTCCTTCTGAAATCACGTATTAGTTATCACCTAATCAAAAGCTTTAGCAAACTCCCAACAACGAAGTTCCTCCCCCGTTCCTATCTCCAAAACTGAATCTGCCATGCACATCGTCATAGCCCCTAATAGTCTCCCTAATATGGCCATTAAAATCACCTTATATGAATAGCTTCTCGGTAAGCGGAACACCTTGCACCACCTCGTCCAATGTCAGAGCAACTGCACGAAAATACCCATCTTGCCAAATATTAAGCTAAGGCCCCAATCATGATCTTTAATATGAAGAAAGAAGCTCAAGTAGCACGTGAATAACATGTATAGATATGTGTTCGTGATATAAGGCACGACTACAATCAAATCATGTATATCAACAATTTCAGAATTGCCTTTCATGCTCAATTAAGATGTCATGTTTAAACATGATTTCTAGCATGGATAATTAAACTCATATAGTTTTAGAAGCATATGAAATATTAGTCAAGAGATCACAAAATCACAAAGAAGCATATAATCTACCCCGAGCATGGACAACCCTAGTACATGCATATACGCTTGTCACCTCACAGATGCATCATCCCTGCATGTAGCAAACAATGACATTTGTTAGGAAAATTCCCTCAAAACAAAGCAATGCAAGACCTTACCTCATTCCGGAACAAGTTCAACAACCCAAAACAACTTTCCTTAGAAATTCTTTAAAACGATCAAAACCTAGTCAAGTATATCACCTAAAATTTTTGATGAAATTGATCTCGCCCAACTCTAGTCCTAAAAAGAATAAGCGGTCGCTGCGAATATAATCCGGTCTAAAAGTCCGAAGTCGAATCCCACATAGAACTAAGACTTAGTTGCAGTTGTTCAATATTGCTAAGAACCACGGGTCCAAACAATTTCCTAACTATAGAGATTATAATATTTATTTCTAACTAATTAACTAACACTATTATAACGCAGTAAAATTATCAACTAACAATGATGAAATTTGAGACAAAACTAAGGAGGTCTAGAGTTATGATTTCCCCAAATGTTGGAATCCTTCCCGCTATGTTCCCAACAATTTTGCCTATGTATTCTCTATTGATCGTGAGCACTTTAGGTACCGTAATTCTCTCTCGAGCAACTACAAAAATTTACTAGACATATTCTTTCGAACTACACTAGTTGGCTTTATCTAACCGCTCATTATGACCATGTCAAGGATTTGTTATTCCTAAACCTACCTTTAAACCCGCTGTATTGATTTTTCACATATGGTAGGAGTGACGTTGTTCAACAACCACCTAAATATGTAACATTTCTCAAGCAACACATAATAAATAGGCACAATCAATCGCTGGCCATTCAATCAACAACAATAAAGACGTAGTTGAACAAGTAGAGAAATCTGACGGCTCAATTATATAAAAACATAACAAGAATTTATCCTACAAAAGGTTCCATCAAAACCCTAGATAACAAATTAGCTATTTATAATAGTATGTAAAACTACAATATTAAAAGTCATAACCAACAATGAAAAATAGGAAAAGAAACGAAAAACTCGTAGAAGAATTTCCCGCGTTGCTCGTATTGTGTCTCTGCCTCCTTAGATTGAATCTGTGTCAAAAATCTGTCCAACCTCCTTAAAATACCGTTTTCCATGTATATATACCAAGTAGGGTCGGGCCCAAACAATTATACCTTCTTCAACGGAAAAAGGACAAGTTTTCTGGCCAGGACGCTCGCGGTTGCGGTCCGGGCGCGTTCATTACCCAGTGTACTGCCTCAGTCCGCGTCCAGGTCCGCGGTCGCAGTTTCGACCGCGTTTTTAACCCTGTTCCATTTGGAATTTGGAAAAACGTAAAACGTAAAAGTTGTAGCCCTTTGAGTTAGCTTTCCAACCATACATTGTGGAGCCCAAATGGAGTTCTGAGCGAAAAGTTATGTGCATTTTACTAGACAATGCGCAATATGCTTACTCGATTTTTCGTTTTGTTGCTCTATCATCCGTTAATCCCTGAAATACGATCCCGGCTTAATTCCCTAGGCTTTTTCAAAGCTCCAAATCACTTGAATTCATTCCATAACATCTACGTAGCTCGGAATCACTCCTACAAGGCATAAAACACACAATTAGTGCAAAACACTAGCGATTAAAGCACAAACTCAACTAAAGTGTTGTAAATTAGAGTGTAATAATCTACTAAAATACGTAATTATAGCCTATCATTAGAAATCCCAAAAGTCAACAAAAAGTCAACCCGGACCATCATGGTCTAAATCCAAAATCGTGACCAAATCCCGATTCCATATCCCCATGAGTCCAAATCTATAATTGGTTTCAAGATCCGATCTCAAATTAAGGTCCAAATCCCCAAAATTAGCCCTCTTAAATTCAAAACCAAAAACCTAGTTTCTACACTTTAAAATCCTAGATTTAGGGATAAAAGTTTATGAGGAATCATGATGTATAATCAAAATTAAGTTAAAAATACTAATCTTAGCAGGTGGGATGAATATCCCTCCAAAAATCGGCTCCTTCCAGGGTCTAGGTCTCAAAAATGGTGAAAATGAGATCAAATCCCATTTCTAACATTCAAATACCCATGCGACAGTGTGCATCACGTTCGCGACACATACCTCGCATTCGCGAAGGCCAACGTCTACAACTATTGCATTCCTGCTCCTGTTGTCACGTTCAGGATAGTTGTTCTCTCAGTCAGCCTTCGCGTTCGCGAAGGTCAATCCCCCATAACTTCGCGTTAGTGTCCCTCCCTTTGCGTTCGCGAAGTGCTGCAACACATCGGCAGATCAACTGCTACAAAATGGACTTAAATGGTCCGAAATCACCCCGAAATTCACCCGAACCCCTAGGGACCCCATCCAAACAAGTATATAAACCTATCATAACTTGCTCGTAAGGTCAAAACATCAAAACAACATTAAAAAATCAAGAACGAAGCATCAAAACACAAGCATTTCAAATGTTCGTAACTCAAATTTCTAACTTTCGACTAGAAGCGCCAAAATGACCTCGAGTCACCTGAGACCCGAACCAAACATATGTAAAAGTCCAAAATCATAATACGGAGCTTACGGAACCATCAAATCATCAACCCTGAGTCATTTACACAAAAGTCAAACATTGGTTAACTCCAACCACTTAAAGCTTCCAAATTGAATTCTTCTACCATATCTCTCCTATACCTCCGGAAATCAAAACCAACCATGCCCGCCAGTCATGAAATATCAAATGAACCTATTAGAAGTCTTAAATCGCAAAATGGAGAGCTAGAACTCAAAACGACCATTTGGGTCATTACTAAAGCACCATTGTCTCAGCAAACTGGTAGGTGAATGCCTATCGCACTATTTTGTCACCCGTCGAAGCAATGAAAGCTCTCAAGCAACCTCCTGTCACAGTTCTGGTAATCATTTTACGACCTGCTTCAGTTGCAAAATATAAGAGAAAATGGTCTCCCTCTCTCAGGTCCTCAGCTATCAAAGAGTACACATGGGCTTCTGTTCTCTAGTTCTCCACAATGGTAACCCTTCTTTTACTGGAAGTACATGGACCGAATTGAGCAGAGTGGATATAGGATCCATATCAATCTCAACTAGTTCATGGCATTTCGAATTGGACATCCTTCTTGATCCAATTTGATTGGAGCCCACGTAAATATGCACATTTCTCCTTGTGTACTGCAACTGATCCTTTTGTAACTAAATGACTTTGACGGAAGAAATTAAGCATGGTGGTTCACTTTCATGGTTTAATTCCTACAGGTCATAGGAGTTTATGACTTGAGAGTCAGAATGAGTGGCTGTATGGATTTCTTCGATGGCTACCAAATATTTACCTCATCCTACTTGGACTATACATGCCATTTTTCCGTAGCTATAAAAGACTAACAATCAGGAAAAATATCATCATTATAACTAGATTATTTTGACTTTCCTACATGTCAAAATAAAAGGATGATCCTGATATTGCTTCATCTCGATTATGTTGGAAATTTGCCTTTTCAGGTGATATACATCACGAGATCCAGTGGTCCTAAAAAATTGATTACATGTGTATATTTCTGGTAGGAGTGATCAGTAAGATTTTAAATTGATTACCTATGTATATTTCTGGTGCGAGTGATTGGTAAGATTTTGTGTGAGCTGTCAATTCCAACTGCTAAAGAAATCTGTATGGTAATGACTGCTATGGACTCTATTGAAGGTTTCTGGTATCCAGAGCAAATGTTTTGACTGTGTTTCTCTCTTTTGCTTTTGTTCAAACTTCATTTTAAATCACAAAAGAGACAAAAGACCAAGGTCATATAGGGTAAGCTATTCCTATCATGTTTGCTTGGACCACACCTTGTTTCCCATGAGCCGTGTCAGCAACGTGGCTCTCTTATGGTCAAGAATCAGCGTATACATTTGCTTCCTCGAGTATATGATTGATCAGAACCAGTAGCCGTATGCTAGTAATAACCAGTTTGTAGAACAGGCCTAATGGGGTGATATTGATTAGTCTGGTTTTGATGAGGCTAAAGCCGTTTGATACTCGAGTCAGTTGGCAAGGGTAGCTCCTCTCAAGTCCTTCCTGTATTTGCGGACTACACATTTTGATAAAACCTTATTGTCCACATTTCTCCACTAGACGGGTGGCTTGTCCAGATATCATAGTATTTGATCCATTTGCTATTTTGGAATTGGTCAGAGCTGCCATATTTGCTAACTAAGAAAATAGTAATTTTATTTAATTATTTAGACTGGATTTCTGGACATGCCTTTTACAGAATAATTAAATGCTATGTTGCTCGGACTCATCACTTTGGATGTCACAGCTATGTTGACCTGATGTGGGTGTAGGGGTGAGATAAGTATTGGATATAGTCAACCAATTTTGGGTATTTCGACTAAATTTGATGGAAAAATTTGGGAAAGATACAATGATTTTTGAAATTAAAACAAAAGTTAAGGTGAAATCGAAGAAAATGGAATAGCTTGTAATAGAGATTGTCATTTTTCCCAGTTCTTCTCTTGCATTGAGGTGTATTTTTCTTGAAGGTTTTAATATTAACAATGAATTTGTAACCATGTTTATGTACATACATGTATTTTGAAGTTTTTACCCTAGTTGTGAATGCAAGGACGCATGATGCATGTACAACACCTGGACATCTAGCAGGACGACTGAAGTTGGAATACGGCAGCACCAACATAGGTAGTATTAACAATAATTTTGGTTTTTTCCCCCATAGTTTCTTAGGTTAACGGTGAAATGATAATAATTGAATTGTGCTAGACAATGTCCGAACAAACTATTTCAACCGTGTTTATGTCTTTCCAAGATTAAAGAAGCATACATCCACTAAAGAGGATAAAGGAATCAGCAAACAAGTTTGGAAGGTGAATGGAAAACAAATAGTAACTAAATTTGTAAAAGAAAAATGGAGAGACAGGAGAGAAACGTTAGTTGGGAGGCTTTAGTAGTAGAAGGCTTGCTAATGATTAGCTAGATAAAGTAGGTAATCATCACTAATGATGAGAGGTTTAGAGAAGAATAGGTTCTGATGATTTTCTTTCTGGCCATTGATAGTTGTTTATTGCTTACATTTTGATGTATGATTAGCTGATCGCACCGTACAGTTATTAGGACATCATATGTTTTTCCACGTTTTATAAGTCTAATTCTTTTTCCTTGTCGGCAAAAACATAATGCTGCTAAATTTGTGCTAGCACACTTCGTTAACGGGAGATTTTCAAAATTGCTAGCTGTGTGGCAGCAATAGTTGAGCACAAGTAGACCAGTCCACATAGATATTTAGCCAGATGACATAGCTTTTGGAAAGAGGCGGCTAGTTTCTTGGAGGTTGGAATCATCATGCTCCCTTGCCCCCTGCACATAGAAGCCTTTTCATGCTGATGCTATACATATGGATGAGTGATTAAGAATACTTCAACGTGATCGAACAGGATGCTATTTGGAATGTAGTTATCGACATTTGTGGAGGAATTGAAATGAAGCTGTCTACGATGCAAGTTGAAGATTTACTTTCATTTGGCCCCTTTATTTTACCTGGAGAAGGTTGATATTTGTTCTAAAAGGTGTGGACAGCCTAAAGTTAGGTGCTTACGATCACAACCACACATTTCCTTTGACAGACGGGAATCTCTTGTTTCTCTTGTTTGAAACGTGTTGTAAAAAGGATTACTGAGCTTTTGTTTCTTATATACTCGGGAGAGGGAGCATGGTTTAGGGTAATGACGGTAGCTTAGGTGAAATCAGTTCAAATTACAGCAGGGGTTGAACAGATGGATTGCTTTCAGCTTTGTTATATATAGTTGAATAGCTTTAAATCCTGGATGTTTGGACTAGATTATGATGGGGGTTTTTCTGGACTACAAGTTAGATCGTAGAAATGTGAGAATGGCACGTGTTATACTGGCAAAAAAATCGTCTTTTGTGGTTTTGTTTATGGTTCGATCCTATACCATATAGTAAATTATTATCAAATATGTTCATAGTTTTCATATTACCCTTCATGCTAATAGTATTTTTACAAAATATAGACAATGCATTAAATAATGAATCATTGTAGTTGTATGCTTCCTTATTTAGGCGCGCTAAAATTGGGGGATTAAATATTCTTCCAGATCTTCTACAATGCAAATCACGCATATTAATCTTCTTCGTCAGTTTCGTTTCAAATTTAGCGTCTTTGCTTTTTCGATATACTGTGTTTCAAACTTTTTTTCTGATTTCACAAATAAAAAACGACTAAATTTTCTACATTTCTTCTACATCAACCACAATTATGTCCAAATTTCGGTAATACAAAGCAAAGGAAAAGAGAGCAGCAGTTCTACCATTGACAACAATTAAAAAGTTTTGAATTCAAATTTGGGTTTTTAAAAATCATTATATATTTGGATTGGGTGTTGTTGCAAATAATTGGATATGGTTTGGAGTTTATATTTCAATTTTGAGGGGTTTTGGTGAAAATTAGACTTGGTTTTGGCTGAATTTTGGATTAAAACTCGAAGAAGAAGACGACATGACATACATTATATTGCAGAAATTGTAGAAAAATTATATTCTGTTGTTTATTTATTTTTCTTTTATTCATTTAACTATTGTATGAAAGTTGAACAACATTGTATAAAAATTATATTTAAGTGGTATTATATTGTAGTTGGAAGTATATAACTTAGTAGAAATAATGTACGAAAATTGTAGATAATTTGTATAATATATAATTAGTTGATGGAAAATTATTTTTACTATGTATAAATGAGATACAAAATATACAAAAGACATATTGTATAAATTTTGTATAAAATTTATATGTAAGTTTTATGTTATTATAGCAGTATTTCACTGGGTGGAAATAATGTGTGAAAATTGTAGATAAGTTGTATTCTTCTATAACAGGAGATGTTGGCATATCAAGTAACTTTAGTGTTCTAGACGAACATGCATGAAAATAAAAATAAATTCTGTTATGAACATTTTGTAGAAAATTCGTAGATAATTTGTAGAAACATTGAAATTCTGTATTTTCATATTAATTTTTGGAATAATTTCACATAAATACAACTCACACATCTGACTTACAACATAATAGCCCAGTCATAACTTTACAAATCTGTAGCCCAAAAATAATAGGCTAATATTTGAAAAAAGAGTATTTTCTAGCTTTTTTATTCAACAACGGAGTTTAATCATGACAATTATCTTATTTAGATGAAGTCATGAGATTTTCTTATTCTTCCGTCATCTAATTTTGATTTTTCTCCCCTAATTTGTCTTTAGTGTTGCAAGTTGCTGCAAGTTGTCCCCTAATTTTTCGATGATTCTACTTATATGGTAAAATTTTGAAACAAGTGCTGCAAATTCGTGATTTGGCGGAGAATCAACAAGGAAAGTAGATTTATACATGAATTATTCTAGAAAAAGTAAGAAAACATGAAAAAAAAATTAATTTGATTATACATATGCAGTACATGTATAAGGATGTATAACTATGTTTAAACTTGTATATGGAATGTATAATAATGTATATCAAAAGAATAAGAGAAAGAAGAAGATAAGTGTCAAACTTCCATGGGGGCCTTTTATATAATGACAATGTATATATATTCTTATAATGTGATGTTATGAACATATATACACATTTATATATAAATATACACAATTATATAATAATGTATAAGTGTGTATAAATAGTGGTTACACAATACTTATCCCAGAACACATCTTATGTTCAATATTACACCTCTATTTCAGTACCAAAATATAAAAAAAGAGTTTTTCAGAGGAAGTTAGATCCGAAAATTAAAGAGGAGAGAAGATGGAGATGAAATTATTTTATAAAAGAATATAAATAACTGGAACATCATCTCAATAACTTGAAAATTATCTGAAATTATCGTCGACCACCGGAGATTCATTTTCCGATGACTTCACTAACTTTGTCGTCCACCTCTTTACCTTGAAAATTGAAGGGAAAAAATGGGTAAATGATGTTTTCCACCGCCATATTTATTTTTCGATGACATCGTTAACTTTGCCGGCGACCTCTCGATTGACTTCACTCTGAAAGTTGAAGAAAGAAGAAAAAATGGATAAAGGAGGCTGTCTAGTTCTCTTCTCCACGCTAGGTTAACTGATGAAATCATTTTTATGCATTATCTATAAAATGGGCTATGTCGGGTAAAGTTTTAAAACATGGGCTATTTTTGGTTCTGAGATTGGGCCGGCTAACATAGAATGTAATTCTTTCTTAATTTTTCAAATGATATGCAGTTTTATTATAGAATAAATCTAGAAAACAAGTCATTGTGAGTCTTATTTGATTCGTTTCTCACATTCAACCTATTCTACAAATTCACGCCTCTTTCAATACAACACAACCATACTTTCTTGAATTTAAAGGTATATCAATATATATAACTTAAAAAACATCTTCTCCTCTGCACAAGTTAACTCCAAAACAGACGAAATGGAATAAGCTCCCATCAAAAATTTTGACACAAAAACGCAAAGCTCAAATTTTATGTTATTGTAGTTATATTTAATTAGGTGGAAATAATGTATGAAAGTTGTAGAAAATTATAGATAATTTGTATTCCTCTCTAATGGGAGATGCTGGCATATCAAGTAACTTTAGTGTTCTAGACGAACATGCATGAAAATAAAGATAAATTTTGTTATGAACAGTTTATAGATAATTTGTAGAAACATTGAAATTCTGTATTTTCATATTAATTTTTCAAATAATATGTAGTTTTGTTATAGATTAAATGTAGAAAACAAGCCATTGTGAGTCTTATTTGACTCATTACTCACATTCAACCTATTCTACAAATTCATGCCTCTTTAAATACAATACAACCATACTTTCTTGAATTTAAAGGTATAGCAATATACATAGCTTAAAAAACATCTTCTCCTCTGCACAAGCTAGCTCCAAAACAGACGAAGTGGAATAACAAGCTCCCATCAAAACTTTTAACAAAAAAATACAAAAGCTCAAAAATAAATAAACAATAGTCTACAATTTTTCTACAATTTATCGACAATTCCTGCAATATAATGTATGTCATATCTTCTTCTTCTTGGAGTTTCATCTGAAATTTAGCCAAAACCAAGTCTAATCTTCACCAAAACCCCTAAAATTGAGATATAAACTCCAAACCATATTCCTAATTATTTACAACAACACCCAATCCAAACAAATAATGATTTTTGAAAACCTAAATTTGAATTCAAAGCTTCAAAGCTTTTTAATGGTTGTCAATGGTGGAATTGCTGTTCTCTTTTCCTTTCCTCTTATATTACTGAAGGAAATCAAAATCATAACCATCAAATCGACCAGGCTTGTGCTCATCTTCCCCGGGCACAAAAACATTGGGACAAGATTGCAGAGGTGTCGATAATGCCTTGGCTATGGAAGAAATAATGGGATTTTGATACAAAAATCATGGGTGTGGGAGGGAAACGTGGGTGAAGGTGTGAGAATTGGAGAGAGAAACGTGGGGGAGAGTGGTATTAGAAGAATTATACGGTTCCATTAAATTAGGAGTGTAACTAATACCCTTAAAAACCACTAATAATATATTATTGGTAATTAGTTATAATAAATGTAATTATATCAAATTTTAAATATTGAAGGTAATATAATTTTCTATATGGCATAGGATCGTAAATTTTTTTTCTCTAAAGGATAAAGAGTCAGGTTGCGTTTATGATGTTATCACCTTATGCCTCTCTAAATCCTAAATTTGCTTTATGGACATTTGACTACCATCTATAGTCTGGAAGAATTGTTGATACTTGTTCAGAAAAGTCTGGACAGCCAGACTTAATGAGTTGCATTACAACGTTAATTAGAACTGCACATTTCCTTCGGCAGGATGGGGGATTGTCTTCTTTTTCATATTTCGAAAATTTCCTGTCCAAATTTACCAAGTTTCCTGTATATACATATATACACACGCACACAAACGCACAAATTTTTACATTTTATTCATACTAATTGACGAAAGAAAATAGTGAACTTTTTTTAATGCTTTTTACTTCTACATCAAAATCTTAAATTTGTCTTCCGAGCAAAGAGAAAATAGCATGTTTTAAACTGGCAAAAGGATGTCCTCTTGTGGTTACGGTGGTGTTAGGGATATATTAGATGTGCCGCAAATCCAATCTCATATTTGATGATTCTAATGTATTTAAAGAACGTTATTTCACATAAAATATATATGGCTTTTGATATTCTTTTATAATTATTAATTGCTTGATTAATTTGATAAGGTCCTTGATTAGATTTTGAGACTTGTCATCGTGATTGAGACCATGACAATAAAAGTAAAGTTTCTTATAATTTAATCTAAATTTTGTTCTTGATCATATGATTATTAATTAGGACATTAGTAATCGGGTTAGATCAATATCTATGTGACCGTCTTTATGAGATAAAAATTAGTTGATCTCATTAACTAAATCACATAGATAGATGATCATATAAAGATATGATCATTGAACCGACTCATTGGATAATTCCTAATGGTTAGAATTACCATAAACTGTCACTGAGATATTATCTCGAAGAATGTGATGTAAGAACTTCCTTTGACCTGATATCATCATAGTGTACTTTGATATTAGACACCTATGACCCTAGGGCGATAGTTGAAAGGATATTAGGTACGATTAAATACTTGTAGAATTAGTGAATGATCAAGATGAAATCTATCAACTCTTGGTAATGAGTTTAAGCTCCATGTTGTCATGAATTATAACCGACCAAAGTAAGACCTTCAGGGCGATTGAATGAAAGAAGAAAAGAGTTTCTTAGGTTATTCAATGGTTGAATATATTTGACATGAACACATAGTTAGTCGCCTATTAGGATTTGACAGTTAAACCATATCCTAGGGTGACCTAGAGCTATAAGGACAGAAAGAATTAATACATTATTCTTCTACAGGTTCTTGAGAGTAAATTGTATACTTTATGCTATCCGGTCGTTTAGAAGTGTTGCTAGACGCTACCCTTGATTAATATATTGATGTGATCAATTTACTACCGGCTTAGTATCTAACCTATGGGGTTGCGCACTAAGGGGTCGTTTGGTAGGGCGCATAAGAATAATGCTGAATATGATGTATTAGTAATGCTGGTATTAGTTATGCTTGCATTAGTTATGCTGGTATTAGTTATGCTTGCATATTTCTTATCCATTGTTTGGTTTGATGTATTAAAACATTGCACAATTTCTAAAAGAATTGTTTATTTATAAAAATGCCCTCAAAACTAGTCCACACTCTAGCTTTTTAAAAAAATATATTTTGAGAAATATTTTTATATGAAAAGGTTTAAAAAAAATATTTTATTTGTCTACCTATATTGTAAAATAAAATTAAATATTTATTTATAAAAAAAAGAAAATATGCTAAGAATTTATTTATTTACTAGGAATATAATTTTATTTCTCATTATTTAGATTATTTTGAACTTGTATTAATATACTAACTAGCATATTTTAATCAAGCATAAATTTTGAAGGATAATTTTATCTTTAACTAAGCTAATGCATGCATTAAAACCCATTGCATTGCTAATTACCATTGTTTTCTATGCATTAGTTATGCATAGGATAATACCAAATAAGATGTATAACTAGTGCTTGCATAAGTAATGCATGAGTTCAAAATGTCTACCAAACAACAACAACAACCCAGTATAATCCCACTTAGTGGGGTCTGGGGAGGGTAGTGTGTACGCAGACCTTACCCCTACCCTGGGGTAGAGAGGATGTTTCCAAATAGACCCCCGGTATCCTTCCCTCCAAGAACTTCCCACCTTTGCTCTTGGGGAGACTCGAACTCACTACCTATCAGTTGGAAGTGGGGGTTGCTTACCATCAGAGCAACCCCTCTTGTCTACCAAACAATGTATTATTAATACACAAAGCTAAGACACCCTACCAAAGAATGTATTATTAATACACAAAGCTAATGCATGCATTAGCTTATCTAATGCACCCTACCAAACGACCCCTAAGTGTTCTGCTCTTTGCTAAAGGATTAATTACTGTATTATTTGATTATTAAATTAAAAAATTTAATTAGTCAAATAAATTTAGTTATTAGTTCAAATAAAATATTATTATATTCTTTGCTAGCACAGAAGATATAATTAATATTGTGGACAAGTTGAAATTTTCTATTTTATACAAGAAAATTAAATTACATATCTTGGTGTTATATATATATATATATATATATATATATATATATATATATGCTTGGTAATTATAATTAGTATTTGTGTATATGAATATATATGTTGACTAGGTTGTAGGATTAAATTTAGAATTGAATTCCATAAATGAGTTACATATTTTTTATTTTAAAAAAAAATGTTGACTATAAGTTATAGAATTCATATACACAAATATTAATTACATGTTTTTAGAATTAAATGAGTTAAATTTTTTTTAAAATGTTGACTAGGTTGTAGAATTCAATTTAGACATAAATGTGTTATTTTTAAATATTTACCATAAGGCATGTGATTTGTATTATATATATATATATATATATATATAAGAGAGAGAGAGAGAGAGAGAGAGAGAGAGAGAGAGAGAGAGAGAGATAAATGAGTTAAATTTTTTTAAAAATGTTGACTAGATTGTAGAATTCAATTCAGACATAAATGAGTTATTTTTAAATATTTACCATAAGGCATGTGATTTGAATTTTACAATGAATTATATATAGATATGAATGTGTGTGTGATTTTGCTACCGTACTACATAGTTATAATAGGTTAGCATCGTATATACATTTGATATCTCTAAAATGTCCTTATTATTTGCTACCACCATATTAAGTTGAACGACTTTTTGTCCTTTTACAAAATTTCACATTTCATCTCTACATTTTCCAAAAGTAAACCCAACTTACTGAGAATTTTTTCCTGTCAATTACCCTTCACCTCTCTCCTCTCTTGTCCTACCTTGCAATTGAGGCACAAATCACAGAGATGAAATTGAAGAAATCTGAGCTTCATCTTCTACTTTCAATATAATTTTGTAAAGCTTACTAATTCTTCCATGAATTTCACCTAATTTCTCCCATCTTCTTGTTCCTTTCAACTGAATAAAATTTTTTATTTTGTAGATCT
Organism: Nicotiana glauca; assembly: GCA_026770625.1. NCBI lineage: Eukaryota > Viridiplantae > Streptophyta > Magnoliopsida > Solanales > Solanaceae > Nicotiana > Nicotiana glauca. Next base: position 122,837 of record MU751450.1, read on the forward strand.
TTATGAATGTTCATCCCGTGCTCCTAGATTTTTAATACTATACAAGTAATTTTTTTTTTAACAGTCTTGTTATTCAGTGATCGAAGATAACTAAAGCTGAATCTAAAATTAATTGAAACAATAATGGTGGGTTCTATTGAATAAAATCAGATTGACTAATTGTTGTATTTAAACAAATTTACAAAAAGCTTACACCATGATTGTAACACCGAAATAAGAGAAATTAGAATATTGAACTACTACCTTCATAACAATAAACCCCTTCTAGAATTTGAGAAGAACAATGGCGGGAGACTGTGGTGGTAGCAAATAATAATGGCATTTTGGAAATATCAAATGTGCATACAGTGCTAACCTACTATATATATGTGTGTGTGAGAGAGAGAGAGATCTAATTAAGAATTAGTGACATATACTTATTGTAAAGAAACCAAGAGAATTATTCTTGAGAAGAAAATTTCTTCAAGAAAGTAATAGCGCACTATAAAGCCAAGATAAAAAATACTAGTACAAGAAAATTGTTTCTTGTTCTTCTATCGTTGAGTTGAGATTTTTGAGAAAACTTTCAACACAATATTTTCATTTAATTTGTTCGCGGGGTTTCATTGATCAAAGAGTTGATAGCAAAGATTAGTCTCGGTGTGGATACGCATAGAGTCTTTGCACTATCAAAAAAATTTAAAAACGAGACTCTCTTTATCAGGTACGTCTTAGATCCGATCTTTGACATGTAGATGAATTTTAAGCACGAAAAATTCTGCCTAGGATTGTTATTGTCTTCTGCTGCATGTTAAGAGCATCCATATGCAATCCTAGGGGTATACAAATGAAACCAACAAACCACAACAACCCGATAATCCGAGTCAAACCGAGAAAAAAAATCTCGACAATGGTTCGGTTTGATTTGATTTGGTGTTGAAAAAAACCCGATCATATTTGATTTGGTTTGGTTTTAACTAAAAAAAGTCAAACCGAAACGAAACCAACCCGACATTATATGTATAGAAGTTTTAAATATATTTAACACATAAAAATATTTATTATAGTGTAGTTTAATATTTCTTAAGTTTTTTATAGTTTATCTTTTAACATACTATATCAATCTTGGACTTATAATTTTTGGATGCTCCAATAAGTTTTATAACAACAACAACGACGACCCAGTGAGTTCTTGATTATGTCATTCGGGTTGACAAATGCCCCAACAGCTTTCATGGACTTGATGAACCGAGTTGTAACGACCCGACCTGTAATATCATGTATTTCCGCCTTGTTTTCCCCATTTTATGCTTCTATATATTTCACTACATGTGTTTGGTAAATTTGAAGTAATTCGGATAGAGTTTGGTTGGAAATGAGGCACTTAGTCTCTTTTAAGAAGACTTAAATGGGAAAAGTCAACCGGATGTTGAATTGTGAGTTAGAGGGCTCGGAATTGAATTCCGATGATTCGGTTAGCTCCGGGTGATGATTTAAGGTTTAGGAGCGCAATCGGAAGTAAATTTGGAGGTCCGGTGTAGAAATAGGCTTGAATTGGCGAAGTTGGAATTTTGGCGAATTCTGGTCGATAGGTGAGATTTTGATCCGAGGATCGGAATGAAATTCCGAGAGTTGCAGTAGCTTCGTTGGGTGATTTTGAATATGTCTGTAAATTTTCAGATCATTCGGACGTCGTTTGGTCGGGTTTTTGATGGAATATAGGTTTCAGAAGTTTTAGTTGAAACTTAGGCTTGAATCCGCCTTGATTTGATGATTTTTGTGTTTAATGATGTATTTTTATGATTGAAACAAGTTCGTATCGTGTTTTGGAGTAGGTTGGTGGTTTTGGTTGAGGTCCGGGGGGCCTCGGGGGTGATTCCGGGGGTCAAACGGATCATTTTTGGCATGTTAGGAGATCAGATTTCTGCTGGTATTTGTTGCAGACATTTGTTCTATGCGATCGCGGGGTAGCAGTTACGATCGCATAGAAGAGTTGGAAAGTCTTGGTTGTTTGCTCAATGCGATCGCGGGAAAGAGTTATGCGACCGCATAAGAGGAGGAAGTTGTCCTCTGCGATCACGGTCTGGTAAGATGCGATCGCGTAGTTATAAATTCAGATGAAATGCGATCGCATAGTGGGGGTTGTGCGATCGCATAGACCATTTTTGGGCCCTTGGAAATTTGTTCATCGCGATCGCATGCCTAGGGCTGCGATCGCATAGAGTATTAACTGGGCGACAGAAGGGTTTTTAATATCATTTCATCCGCGACCTATCTCCATTTTTCCTCCATTTTTGCACACCTTGAGAGCTCTTTGATAGATTTGGACAGCGATTTCGACGGGAAGTGATTGGAGTTAAGTCTCGTGGCCTAAATACGTCATTTTATCAAAGAATCTTCCATTAATTCTCTGAATTTGGGTATAAATTGAAGAAAATTAGGGCTAGGATTTTTGCTATGTAAAATTGGGATTTGGTGGCTCATTTGAACTTCGATTTTGATAAATTTTATATGTACGGACTCGTGGCGAGACGAGGATTCCGAAAATGTGAGTTTCATAATTTTTCGAGAAGCGGGCCCCGGGCCCGCTAGTTTCGATATTTTCCTTATGTTTCGATTGTTTTCGATTGGGTGTTGTTCCATTAGCCTATTATGATATATGTGTACTGATTTTGGCTAGTTTCGGCGTGCGTGGAGGCCGGTTTGAGGAGCAAAGGCATCGCGGGCTAGAGTTTTCGCCAGATCGAGGTGGATAATACTTGTAAATGATGTCCTGAGGATTTGTAAACCCCGGACTTGCACATCATAGTGCTGTATTGAGGTGACTTGCACGCCGGATAACAGGCGTGGGGTGGAGCACCATTGGGGATTGTGACTTGGTCCGTCCCGCTTAATAAAAACACTACCTAATTACTTGAAATTGAATTGACACCCTAATAAAGATATTAATTATCATGAACTGGATTGATTATCATGTTTTGGGCTTCGTATCGAATATTTGAATCCTTCAGGGATTGGTATCACCGTCTTGGCAATACTGTGCATATTTTCATCTCAGTCTAAGGTTTTAAAATGGTAT
>MU751455.1:0-64297 GCA_026770625.1 Nicotiana glauca
TCTTTTTACGCTTATATACTTATATATTCCCTTTCGCCGGAGTATGTAAAGCGCCGTAAAAAAAGAGGTGTGACATTACCTTCAAAGTCTTTTTAGCTTATTTTCAATGTTGTACATTTGAATCTTTGATTTTTTATTTGATTAAATAAAGTCACATTGTAGCATGGCTGGGAACCACACTAGTGGATCTTGAGGAGTGCCTAACACCTTCCCCTCGAGATAATTTCTAGCTCTTACCCAAACTCTGGTTTTTCAACTCAAAAACCCTTAGTGTCCTAATGCACTTAATCATTAGGTGGCGACTCTTCAATTCCGAAACTCCAAATCCCAAAAGGGAATAGAGTTGTCCTCCCAAATATCGTAAACCCGATTTCGCGAGGAAAAGGGGGCATCGACAGCATGGCGACTCTGCTGAGGATCCTTTAAGGCTTTTACCACTTCATGTTATTTGTGAATTTATTTCTTTGTTATTGCTTTCATTTAATGTCTTTATTCGAAACTGACTTGGCTTTTGTTTCTTTTTCTTTAATGCTTTCATTTACTGCTTTCCTTCAATGCTGTTGTAATTTTTAGCAACTATAGTAATCATTATTTTTACGAACGTGCAAATACATGACAACTTGCTTCATTCTTGTAATTGCATCTTCAACATCATATTCCACTCATGCCAAACAAATACCATATCAACGCTTATACTGATTTGTTGCGCCCTTCCGATACTATCACCCCCCTAAATTTGGCAAAGGAATATTTGCGGTAAAACCAGTCGATCAGCGGTGCAGTCGGCGGTTTCGTGCCTTTCCCTCTTGAGTTTTCTGCTCAAGGGTATCGATCTAATACCCCATAGAAAGCTTATTCTGTTTAACTGCGCATGTATCAGTGTCAAACCTAGCCGAGTCAGTTATGTTGTCCACATAAGGACTCTTTAAGATAGCCTTGTCCAAAGTCCATTGGGTTTCCTTGGAACCCAAATGGATGCCACCATATTCTGTGCATTTATTTGGAGAACTAAATGTTTTTTATGCTAATTACTGATTTAAATAATTGAGTCTAGCATGGGATAAGGGCCTAACACTTTGTTTTGCAGAAAATGGAGAACAAGGTCCCCAACTTCGGTATGTGTCATGCCCCAAAATATGAGGAGCGCGACTGGCGCTCAACCGAGTAAACCCGACTAAGCAAGCCTGTTATGTTTTATTTAACCCAAACTAATTCATGAATAAATAGGAGATGGACTCTATTGATCATACTTAGTAAGTATTTCGTGAACAACTTCCACTTTATTTCCATCAGAAGCTTAAACCATGATTATCAAGATATTGCAAGTTTATAAATCTTTGTAAAACATCAATATTTTTACTTTAATTCCCAATACCAAACACCACCCACAACCTCCCTACAGAGCCTCTAAAAATAATTGAAGAATAATGTGGAAATGCCGGCAACAAGGCTCCGGCTATACCTCTAAATACAAAGTACATGATAAACAATCGTACATGGACCCGAAATGAAGTGGGGCTCACCAACTCAGCTGAAGGGAAGACGCGTCACTGGATGCGACCAACACTGCCTACTATGGAACCACCTACAATAATAACACGAATGTAGCGCCACCGGCAAAAGGGACGTTAGTGCCATTGAATAGCACTAGTATGTATAACTAAACACCATCTAATTAGAAAGAACTATAAAAAAAGAATAAATAAATCACAAGTGAAACTCAAACATTTTAAATGATCACAACATTATCAAATAAAAGGGATCACATAGCTTTCACATAAATTTCCATATCTCTAGGTTGTGTCTCATAGCCCGTCCATTGAGTTCACATATCATGTTATACACCTATGCATTTCAAAGCCCGTCCATAGGGTTCACACATCCTATTATATTATACACCTATACGTTTCATAGCCCGTCCATAGGTTCCACATACTATATTATACACCTATGCATTTCATAGCCCGTCCATAAGTACCACATATTATATTATACACCTATGCGTTTCATAGCCCGTCCATAGATTTCACATATTATATTATACACCTATGCATTTCGTAGCCCGTCCATAGGTTCCACATATTATATTATACACCTATGCATTTCATAGCCCATCCATAGGTCCCACATATTATATTATACACCTATGCGTTTCATAGCCCGTCCATAGGTTCGCATATCAATTAATCGGCACATGGGGCCACCATCATTACAGCATACTTAGCACTAGGCCACATTTCATAACTCAATCTCTTATTTCCCACATTTCACATCATTTCCACATATTTCACGTCAATATCAATTTCAACAACAAGCCATTTAATTCAAGATATCAAACACACATGAGAGGAACCATGAATCCTCGGTATATACAATATCTCAAAAATCATACACCTCAAGTTTATTGACACTGGAACCTTAAACACAATGGATTCTTTCAAATCAACAGAGGGGATACACCAACCCGTAATAAAAACACATCAAAGGCATAAGCAAGCAATTACGCCAATTATTCTGAATCATTCTTTTCCAATCATGACAATATACAGTTTCAACATCGAAGTCCGTAACAACTCGGACCATATTGGATGTACTCACAAGGCAAGACATTTTCTCGAATAACCACTTATGGCACAAATTGGGTATAAAGCCTTTAGGCACTTTGTTATTGAAGTCATTTATTGAAAGTAAAGTCGAGGCTCATTTCATAATTTGTTTCATATTTCCACATGTCATAGACATCACTAGGTACAGTTATAATTCAAGTTCTCGGCACGTTGGCCATACGCTATTTCCCAAATTCATTTTGATTTATTTCAAACATCTCTACCCATAGAGGATTTCACATAGTTTGGTATAACAATCTCAATTTAAACTTGACTGGAAGTCTAGGCATTTTAGCACATAGTTCCCATTTTTCACATATCCTCATTTACCAAGAATAACATATTAGACATATTGAGGTACATCTTTCACATATGTTCTTGCAACACCCAAATCCTTTGAAATAATGAATACTACATAAATCAAATTCCGTACTTACAACATATGTAGGGGCACCATGGGAGCTCAATTTCTAAGAAGAGAGAGTTTTAGCCATACATACCTTTCTTGAGCTTTCCTTTAATTACTACGACATTTCGAAAATTCTAGCAAATGCAATCTATTTTGAGACATAGCAAAATTGAACACAAATTAGGAAGATATTGATAATTCTAGCTCATTTAAGCATTTTATCAAACACTAGGTGGGCATCTTGATTTCAAATCCCCTTTTCAAGATTTTCTTCATTCCCTAACCCAATCTTTACTTATTTATGTTAAACAATATTCCCATAAACCTAAGTTGTACATGCATGTATACATAAAAGTATTACACCCAATAATCATACCTCAATATCCCATCTTATACTCCAAACTCGAAATTAAAACCTAGGGTATAGAATCATACCTCTTAGACGAAGAACTTGTGATTGAGTTCTTTGATTCTTGAAGATTGATGCAAGATTTGGATGATTTAAATATTGGGTTCCTTGTTATCTCTCTAAAATTAGTAGAAAACGACCCCAAATGAAGCCCCAACGGCTATATATCAAAATGGGATTGGGTTATAAAAATAAGAAAATTAACCCTCTGATGTCAACTATGCGCTCGCAGAACGGACCGCAGAATGGGTATGCGGGCTGCAGATTCGTCGCAAAACTCACTGCCTAGAACTGGGCTGTTCTGCCTCATTTTGCGACCATTCTGCGATCGCAGAATGGATCTGCGGTCCAGAGTTAAATCTGTGATCGTAGATTTCACGCAGAATCGCATCTTTCCAACTTTTGGTAATTTGATCATAACTTTGTGTAGGAATGTCCAAATGACGAATTGTTTGAAGTGTTGGAAACTAAACTCAAAGACCTTTCACTCGATAGGTTATACATCACCTAAAACCTTATAGATATTTTGATATGCTCGTTCAAAGTATGGGCTAGTGCAAGATCATTGGGAATTTTAGCCTATTATGAACCTTTACAATTTTTCTTAGACTTATGCCTTTTCTTGGACCCCAAATTACTTACCATAATACTTATACATATATTTACTAAATCCAATGGATGTACACTATATTAATAGCATATAAAAATATTATAATAAGCCTACGTGACACCACAAAATCCTAAATTACTTGGCGAAATTTTCCGGGGCCTTACAGTATGATTAGCACGCCCACACTCTTGCTGACCTGGTGGAGGAATCTCCAATCAAGTGACCAAATCAATGAATGGAAAGAGAGGGTCACCAAGACTAGTGAAAATCTGGAGTATCTAGAATACAGTTTGCTGGAATTGGAAGGAAAAGTGCGAAAGAGAGTCACTGACTGCCAGAATGCCAAGGGAAACGAAGGAGAGAACCTAGCAAAAGCATTTCTACTGGAGAATCTACGCGAGCTGGAGGATCTGATCAACGAGAACATTCAACCTTGGGAAGGTCCTTCTGGGACAAAATAGATAGGATTCTTTTCTTTCTTGTTTTAAATGTAATAAGGCCAATGGCCATTAGTGACATTTTATTTCTGCTATTTTAGTGTCGTTTTTGGATTCATCTTACTTTTATCAATAAAATGAGGCATTTAGCATTATAGGTTCTCCAAATCAACTTGTCGTTAGGCGTACCTCGGGAACAATGAGGCACCCAAAATTAGGACACGATTTATATTCTTCCACTATGTGTTTAAATATTGCAACGTTTTTTTTCATAACCTTCACTAACTTGCTACCTTTTTTATTTTTACTTTTGTTTTATTCCCCTTCCCAAAATGGTTAGTTCGTGCACTCTGGTATCATCATCCTACTCCACAAGATCTAAGGGCCCTCCATATCTTTCTCCTCCGAGTCCCGTCAGAAACATGAACAAGTTCAAAATGGAAGACTTGAGCAACATCATAAAGGAGAACTCGGGTGAATGAGTAGAGGTTACTCAGGGTATTCAGGTTTCCAAGAAAAGTGCCACCCAACTTGGTCAGAAGTTGTTGAAATTTAAGGAAGAACTGGACCAAGTTCGGAACTTGGCAAACTTATCATTTTCCCTTACTACCCCGGATGTCAACTTTCCCAATGCTCAAAATCCTACACCTCCACAGAACATCCAAAAACCACAGAAATAACCCGCTCCCCATCAAAACTGTAACATATGTCACACTTCAAACAACACCCCGCTCCTAATTCCCGAACACTAAACTCCACAAATGATCATCCCCACCACACCCCCATCTATGTGGAAACAATACCACAATATACTCAACCTATTTCAAGCACACCGAAGTCTGATGAGAAAGACTCTCCCATCAAAAACCTGGCCGCAGAACTCAAGAAGCTGAATAGTCGAGTCCAGGGTGTTGAAGGAAACAAAGGTATCGAAGGACTGAATTACGAGGACCTTTGTAATCAGCCAGATGTCAAAATACCCAAGGGGTACAAACCTCCCAAGTTCAAGATGTTTGATGGCACAGGGGATCCCAGAGTCCATTTGAGGACATACTGCGACAAGCTGATTGGAGTCGGAAGGGATGAAAACATCAACATGAAGCTCTTTGTGAGAAATCTAAAAGGAGATGCTCTATCATGGTACATTAGCCAAGACCCCAAGAAGTAGACAAGCTGGGTAGGTATGGCATCCGATTTAATGGACAAGTTCAGATTCAATACAGAGAATGCGCCAGACGTATTCTACATCCAGAATTTGAAGAAGAAACCAACAAAGACATTCCGCGAGCATGCTACTCGCTGGAGGTCAGAGGCTGCTAAGGTTAGGCCGGCCTTAGAAGAAGAACAGATGAACACGTATTTTGTCCAAGCTCAGGACCCACAATATTATAAGAGGTTGATGCTGATTGAGGGTCAGAAATTTTCCAACATCATCAAGTTAGGGGAGAGAATCGTGGAAAGTATTAAAACTGGTATGGTCACCAACCTTGAAGCATTACAGGCTACCGACAAGGCTCTGGAGGTGGAACGTCCAAGAAAAGGGATGTGAGTGTCGTGATGATTGCACAGAGAACAAAATCCCCAATAAAATACCAAACTTATCCAGTATCTCATCTCACATATCAACCCACCTCTAATTACCTAGCACCTCCACCCTCTTACCAAGTTCCACCACCTACTTATCAATCATATCCACCCCCCACATATCAACCCACATCACCAAGATATTCCCAACCTGCATCCGTCTACCAAGCCTATAATACTCATTCCTCTCACTATCAATCACCTCCCACCCGACAAAACTTCCCTAGACCGCATCCTAACGTCGACCGTAGACCTCCCAAGCAATACACCGCCATCGCCGAACCAATCGACCAACTATATGAAAGGCTCAAAGTTGCTGGATACGTCACTCTTATCCCTGCCATAACTCCAAAAAATCCTTCCCGATCGATCAGCCCGAGCAAAACCTGTGCATACCATTCCGGCGTAAAAGGGCATATAATTGACGAGTGCCACTCGCTGAAGGATAAGATCCAAGCTTTAATTGACAATAAGATCATCATGGCAAAGGAGCTTGCTCCTAATGTTCGCAATGGTCCCCTGCCTAACCACAAGGGTGAAAGCATTCACATGATCGAGATATAAGATGATTGGGATCCCAAATGGTCGATTTGATTGATTGTCGAAGGTGACGAGCTGAAGAAACCAACAGTCACACTTAATCCAACTGTAGTCCAGATCCAGCCCTCTGGGGATGCTAAAGTAAACATGTTTGTACCCCTCGAGCTTGAAACACCGTTGTCTACAAAGACGACAGAGCCAATCGAGATTGAGTTTGGGTCTCCAAAGGCACCTCTACCATTTGAAGTTGTTGTGTTACCTCCCAAAACGAGGGTACCCATTCCTGTAGCAATGTCAGCCATAACGTCATTCCATACACAGGTCGTTCCTTGGGATTACTCTACCGAGGCAAGAAGGAAGGGGAAAACTAGATCTGGAGAAGCAATTGCTGCACAGGGCATGACTAGAACCGGCAGGGTTTATACTCCAGAACATCTAGCTAAGTCCAATAAGCAGGCCTCTAGACGACCGACCGTCACTGAAATTGGACCTGATGACCTCTGGAGAAAGATACAGGCAAAGGAGTACTTAGTCATCAATTAGTTGAACAAGACGCCAGCGCAGATCTCCATCTTGGCCCTGCTACAAAGTTCTGACGCACATAAAGATGCCTTATTGAAAGTGTTGTGTGAGGCATATGTGCCCAGCAACATAACTGGAGGAGAAATGGCAAACATAGTAGGACATATATTGGAAAGTCACAAAATAACTTTCCACAAAGATGAGTTTCGCCCAAAAGGCCTAAGCCACAACAAAGCATTACACATCACTGTACAATGTGAAGACTATTTCATCACCAGGACTTTGGTTGATAGAGGGTCCAACCTCAATATTTGTCCATTGGTGACTCTCACAACATTGGGGAAGAGCCTGTATGAGATCAAGGATGGGGCCATCAATGTCAATGCTTTCGATAGTTCCCAAAGGTCCACTATTGGGGAAATCAGTTTGTGTCTGCAAATGGGACCGACTTGGTTCGACGTTGATTTTCAAGTGATAGACATCCCAGCATCTTATAGCTTACTATTGGAACGACCTTGGATCCATGCCGTCGGGGCTGTAGCATCAACCCTGCACCAAGCAGTGAAGTTCGAGTGGAATCACCAAGAGGTGATTATTCATTTGCGATGGTAGTTATCCCATATATAGTCGCTAGACTATCCCAGTGATCGGAGGAAGAAGGAAGATAGGCGGAGAAACCTACTATCACATTGAGCGAGTCAACGCCTTGGACAAGGATAAGTGGTGGGATAACAAGATCGAAAGTATATTGAATTGGAGCGGATATGAACCTGACAGGGGACACGACAAAAACCTTCAGGGAATCACTGAACCTATTAAGCTGAAGAAACACGGCACCACTTTCGGGTTAGCGTATGGATATACTTGGGAAGAATTCAAGGACCGGTCGCCATCATGGCGCGGCTCTTACTATCTGCTGGAGCACCCGATATCTCGCCTGGAGCAGACTTTCCAGCCGGTAGACGTCATATGGGTCAGAAGAAGCGGAAATATTGGCGGCAATGAAGAATCTGTTCTTGGAGGACGACAATATGGACTGTTATGTCATTTTCAAGAAGGAAGGGGAGGAAGGCCCTTCCATACAAGCTGTGAGCCGAGATGCGCGCCTCAACAATTGGTCCATCATAACCACCAGAGCCCGGAAGGCTTTGGGGTAGCAAGGCTGAACAAAGCACCGTGCATCATCTTTATTTTTTGCTAGCTGACTTTATTTCCGCATTTTAATTTCAAAACAAGGGCTCCAATGTTCAAAACAATTATGAAATTTATCAAAGCATTTCAGTTTCTTATAAATCTCGCTCTTATTACATTTTTATCATTTATTTTATTTACACAGCATTATTGTTACTTATCTTGATGAACCGACGAATGTGACATGCGACAAGACAACGCAACAACCGGATATAGACTCAGAAGAGGATGATATACTAGAAGAGGTCGTTAAAGAGGTTGAGGACTTTGAGAATAGACCTAAATCTAACTTGGACAAAACTGAGGTTATCAACTTGGGGGATACAAAGAATATCAAGGAAACGCGCATCAGTGTTCACCTGTCACCGTCTGAAAAGGAAGAGTACACGGAATTCCTAAGGGAATGTGAGGACATATTTGCCTGATCGTATAATGATATGACTGGTCTAAGTACATCTATTGTAGCTCACAAACTACCAACAGATCTGACATGTCCGCTGGTAAAGCATAAGCTCAGGAAGTTCAAGTCAGACATGAGTTTGAAAATCAAGGAGGAATTTACCAAACAAGTCAAAGACAAGATTCTCAGGGTAGTGGAGTACCCAACATGGTTAGCCAATATTGTGTCAGTGCCGAAAAAGGATGGGAAGGTTAGAGTCTGTGTCGACTACCAGGATCTCAACCGGGCCAGTCCGAAAGACGACTTCCCTTTGCCGAACATACACATACTGATTGACAACTGCGTTAAGCACGAGTTACAGTCATTTGTCAATTGTTTTGCTGGGTATCATCAGATATGGATGGACGAAGAAGACGCAGAGAAAACGACTTTCATTACGCCATGGGGGATGTATCGTTACAAGATGATGTCGTTTGGATTAAAGAATGCTGGGGCCACCTACATGAGGGACATGACTACTATTTTCCATGACATGATACACAAAGAGATCGAGGTATATATAGACGATGTCATCATCAAATCCAAGAAAGCCACTGACCACATGGAAGGTCTGAGGAAGTTCTTCAACAGATTAAGAAGGTACAACTTGAAACTGAATCCCGCCAAATGTGCATTTGGGGTTCCTACCGGAAAACTACTTGGGTTCATCGTAAGTCGACGAGGAATAGAACGGGATCCATCAAAGGTTAAGGCCATTCAAGAATTGCCACCGCTAAAGAACAAGAAAGAGGTTGTGAGTTTCTTGGGAAGACTCAACTACATCAGCCGGTTCATAGATCAGTCCACGCTCATTTGTAAGCCAATCTTTAAGATGTTGAAAAAGGAAACCGCCACCAAATGGACTGATGATTTTTAGAAAGCTTTCGACAGAATCAAGGAATACCTGTCAACATCGCCAGTTCTGGTTCTGCCCGAATCGGGTAGACCCGTATTGCTCTACCTTACAGTACTGGATGGGGCATTCGGTTGTGTTCTGGGGCAATATGATAAAACGGGGAGACAGGAGCAAGCCATCTACTATCTCAGCAAGAAGTTCACCCCGTACGAGGCCCGATATTCTCTACTAGAATGCACCTGTTGTGCTCTGACTTGGGTAGCTCAGAAGTTGAGGCATTGTTTTTGTGCCTACACCACTTATCTCATATCAAGGATGGATCTGCTGAAGTACATCTTTCAGAAGCCCATGCCCATGGGCAAGCTAGCCAAATGGCAAATCCTACTGAGTGAATTTGATATTATCTACATGACCTAGAAAGCAATCAAAGGACAGGCACTGGCAGATCATCTTGCCGAAATCCCGTGGACGGAGAATACGAGCCTCTAAAGACATATTTTCCTGACGAAAAGGTCTCTTTAATAGGAGAAGACATTGCAGAATCCTATGATGGTTGGCAAATGTTTATTGATGGAGTAGCAAACCTCAAAGGAGTTGTCATAGGGGCAGTTCTAGTATCAGAAACATGTCAGCATTATTTGATGTCTGCCAAGCTCAGGTTCCCATGGACCAACAACATGGCCGAGTACGAAGCCTGCATCATAGGGCTCAAGCTGGCCATTGATATGAACGTTCAAGAGTTACTAGTGATCGAGGATTCGGACTTGGTCATACATCAGGTCCGAGAAGAATGGGCAACCAAGAACTCCAAGATACTCTCGTATTTGCATCATGTATAGGAGTTGAGGAAGAGGTTCACAAAGACAGAATTCCGGCATGTCTCCGAAGTCTAGAATGAGTTCGCCGATGCATTGGCCACTCTATCATCCATGATTCAGCATCCAGATAAGAACTTCATTGATCCTATCCCGGTAAAAATCCATTATCAACAGGCTTATTGTGCTCATGTCGAGGAAGAAGCCGACGGAAACCCATGGTTTCATGACATTAAAAAATATCTGGCAATAGGAGAATACCTAGAATTTGCAAATGCTACCCAGAAACGCACACTGCGGAGCTTATCAAAGCACTTCTTTCACAACGGAGGAATTATGTATAGAAGGACTCCCAACTTGGGATTACTAAGGTGTGTCGAAGCAAAGGAAGCATCCAGGTTGTTAGAAGAGGTTCATGCAGGAACCTGTGGTCCACATATGAATGGTTTTGTCTTAGCCAGGAAAATATACTGAGTTGGATACTTTTGGATGACTATGGAAACGGACTGCATCCAGTATGCCCAAAGATGCCATCGCTGACAGATACATACGGATATGATAAAGGTGCCTCCTAATGAGCTTAATGCAACAAGCTCACCATGCCTATTCGCCGCTTAGGGAATGGATGTCATCGGACCTATCGAGCCTGCCACATCAAACGGACACAGGTTCATTCTAGTGGCAATTGATTATTTCACCAAATGGGTTGATGCAGCATCATATAAGGCAGTGACAAAGAAATTTGTGGCAGACTTTGTCCTCCACCGTATCATTTACCGGTTCGGCATCCCAGAGTCAATCATTACTGATAATCGTTCCAATCTTAACAGTAAACTGATGAAAACAATGTGTGAAATGTTCAATATTAAGCACAAAAATTCTACAACCTACAGATCTCAGATGAATGGAGCTGTAGAAGTAGCCAATAAGAACATCAAGAAGATACTGAGGAAGACGATAGAGAAACACAAGCAGTGGCACGAAAAGCTTTCATTTTCTTTATTAGGGTACTGTACCACAGTCCCCACCTCAACCGGGGCGACTCCCTATATGTTGGTTTATGGTACCGAGGTAGTCATTCCCGTCGAGGTAGAGATTCCCTCCCTGAGGATTATACAGGAAGCGGAACTTGAAGATGCAAAATGGGTAAAGAGTCGCTATGAGCAGTTAGCCCTTATAGACGGAAAGAGAATGAATGTCGTTTGCCATGGTCAATTGTATCAGAACAGGATGTCCAGAGCCTTCAACAAAAGAGTCAAGCCAAGACAATTTACGCCGGTGCAGTTAGTATTGAAAAAAATATTCCGGCATCAGGATGAAACCAAAGGAAAGTTCTCTCCTAACTGGCAAGGCCCGTACATAGTTCATCGGGTCCTAACAGGAGGAGCCCTCATACTCGTAGAAATAGATGGAGAAGTCTGGCCAAACCCAATTAACCCAGATGCAGTCAAACGTTATTATGTGTAATCATTATGATTTCTTTATGATGTAGTTTGAACTATGCCTGACCTGATTCCTGTTTAAGAGGGGATACGTAGGCAACCTTATGGGTTCAGTAGGACAAGCGGAGTCCACGGGAAGACGAACTAACCTTCCCTTTTACAAAACTCACGACTTTTCTTGGAATGCAGGCACCCCAAGACATAAAATCATCAGATGCGATTACATACTCATATTTTGTAGGTATACAACTCTTGGAATCATCGCTTACTTACAAGTGCTATCCGCACTTGACATCCCCAGCAGCCACAATGACGCAATCAACTATCAGCTATCATCTATCAGCTAAGAGATTTCGTTACACTTCACCTTTATTTGCTGTGTTGCATAAGGCTACCTTTCTGCCTTTCGAGACTAAGCATTGTCTCCATCCACATTTCCTTGCATTGCATAAGGATACCTTTCTGTCTTCCGAGACTAAGCATTGTCTCCATCCGCATTTCCTTGCATTGTATAAGGCTACCTTTTTGCCTTCCGAGACTAAGCATTGTCTCCATCTGCATTTCCTTGCATTGCATAAGGCTATATTTCTGCCTTCCGAGACTAAGCGTTGTTTCCATATGCATTTTCTTGCATTGCATAAGGCTACCTTTCTGCCTTCCCAGACTAAGCTTTGTCTCCATCTGCATTTTTCTTGCATTGCATAAGGCTACATTTCTGCCTTCCAAGACTAAGCATTGTCTCCACCTGTATTTTCTCGTATTGCATAAGGCTACCTTTCTACCTTCTGAGGCTAAGATCTGTCTCCACCCGTATGGCTGAAATATTGCCAATTTTATTTAAATCCTGCATGGCTAAAAATTGTCAACTTCATTTAAATCCTTTACATGGCTGAAATATCGGCAACTTTATTTAAATCATTACATTGGCTGAAACATCGCCAAATCCTGTATTTCATGGGATGAAATATTGCCAAATTCTACAAAGGCGTCATTTTTCGGAGGCACCATTTTCATAGCCCGAGAACGCCATGCCATGGCCTGAGGACCCTACTTTTATCTTTTGCATATCATTATTCAAAGGCATCACGGTTCGGAGGCACCATTTTCTTAGCCCGAGAACATCATTTCATAGCCTATGAATCCTCTATTATACGCTTCATGGCCCAGGACGTCATGGTCTGAGGACGTAATCCTACCCATCCGAAGACAACATTCATGGACCAACGGGAACCTACATCACGTTTAAATTTATACACCATATATGTTGGTATTACTCACTTACAGGTACACTATTTAGCAACGGCCTTCTCAGCAGAAGCGATCTCGCTCCAGTTCCCGCAGCCTATCAGTCCCTGACCATCCTTCCCAACCCGAATATTGCGTCCGTCTTTCGAAATCTCCATTGGCCTATTGCGCCGACGGATTCCCCAAACTACATATTTCCTGATTCCTGTAAGACCAATGATATATAGACAGCTCAGGAGCCAGAGCTCGTCCAAAACCGTTCGAATCATTTCTTTCTATCAAAATTGGCCACCATATCTTTACCCGACAACTCTTTCATCCTTCCTGGGTAACGGGGGGCAGTTGCTGATACCTAATTTTTTCTTACATATTTTTATATACAAAATATTCTCAAAGTAGCATGCACATGCATATATAAGCATGCCCAAGAGTTTTGGCATTTTTCTCTCATTTTTAAAGGTTTTAAAATCAATTTATTATCTATCTTTTATAGTACAAAATTCAATAATTATTCCCAAACTAGCATTTTTGGTGAATAATTTATTTTTATTCTCATATTTACACCGAGATATAATTAAGGAAATTTTTGCATTTTTTTATACATTTGTTTGGTATTTTTTTAAGCTAAATTGCATATAATTGCAATGATAGCCTATTTTACAATTATAAGATCATTTTTTGTATTTTCAGATTAATATTTATGCGTTATTAATTAGTCCAGTACTTTCAATTTGTTTTAAAATCTTTTTAACTATTTAATAAAATAATAAAAGAGGAAAAATTGGCTATTTAACAAACAGCCCTTTATTATTTCAATTTTAGCCAATTTGGTAAAAATCCCTAGCAGATTTTAATTGGCCCAATATCCAATTAAACTCACCCCACCCAATCCCTAATCTAACCCGGCCCAACCCAAGTTTATTTTCCTATATTAAATCTAATTAACCCCCCCGACCCGTCATTTCTTCGAGACAGCCTCTCTCTCTATCTCGTCTCTTCCTCTCCCCCTTATCTCTAGAACCTTCTGGTTCTTTCTTCTCCGATGGCCTCCACCTTCTCTCCGGCCACCTCTAATCTCACCCCTTTCGACCATCCGTCGCCATGAAACCCTAGCTTACCGATTCCCTCTATTCTTGAGACCCCAGAAGCAGCCTCCATGCAAGTCAGTCACTGAAAGCTTCGCATGGTTTGTTTCTGGCCACCTCCTTTCAACCCCAATCCTCTTATGGGCCTCTCATCGTCTTTCTCAACACCTCTAGGACCTTCGAGGATTCTGGGCCATGTTGATTTAGACCTAGGGCTCCTGGTTCTGCTACTTATGGGTTCTCCGGTGTGATTTTGGACAAAATCACATACTATATGTCACGATCGGTGAAGTTTCAATAAGTTCTTTCAACTTTTATTAGGGTTTTCTTTTGAAACCCTAACTCTCTATTGAATCTCTCAAAACGGTGTTATTTTCATGTTGTAAGCATGTTTTTTGTATGTTCTACTTATTCTCGAGCTTCTTTTGAAAGATCCTCTAATTTGAACCATTTTCACGTTCTTTGAAAAAACTAGGGTTTCTTGGATTTCTTTTACCCATGTTTCGACTGATTTCTTTATGATTAAACATTTTCCTTGTTTATTCTGACTGATTTTATGCTCCTACTATTTTTTATCTTGACTCTACTAAAAACCCTAATTTTAAAGATTTTTCTTCGTTTTGGTTATGTGTGTTAGCATGGTTTCTTTATTGTGGTTCTATGTGTTAGCATGTTTCTTTGCTTTGATTATGTGTGTTAGCCTTGTCCCTATGTGTTAGCATGTTTCTTCATTTTGATTATGTGTGTTAGCCTGATTTTCCTTGCCTTGGTTCTGTCTGCTAGCCTATTTACTTGATTCTTGTTATGTTTCATGGTCACCATGCTTCGAATATGTCTTGCTGAATGTTAACCTATGTTTACTATCTCTGAATGATTGCGTTTGTTCATCACTTGTTCCCTTCTGTCTATATGGCTAATTTTGTTTGTTTCTCTTGTTCATTCACCNCTCAACACCTCTAGGACCTTCGAGGATTCTGGGCCATGTTGATTTAGACCTAGGGCTCCTGGTTCTGCTACTTATGGGTTCTCCGATGTGATTTTGGGCGAAATCACACACTATATGTCACGATCGGTGAAGTTTCAACAGGTTCTTTCAACTTCTATTAGGGTTTTCTTTTGAAACCCTAACTCTCTCTTGAATCTCTCAAAACGGTGTTATTTTCATGCTGTAAGCACATTTTTTCTATGTTCTGCTTATTCTTGAGCTTATTCTGAAAGATCCTCTACTTTGGACCATTTTCACTTTCTTTGAAAAAACTAGGGTTTCTTGGATTTCTTTTACGCATGTTTCGACCAATTTCTTTATGATTAAACCTTTTCCTTGTTTATTCTGACCGATTTTATGCTCCTACTATTTTTTAGCTTGACTCTGCTAAAAACCCTAATTTTAAAGATTTTTCTTCATTTTGGTTATGTGTGTTAGCATGGTTTCTTTACTCTGGTTCTGTGTGTTAGCATGTTTCTTTGCTTTAATTATGTGTGTTAGCCTTGTCCCTATGCGTTAGCATGTTTCTTCATTTTTATTATGTGTGTTAGCCTGATTTTCCTTGCTTTGGTTCTGTCTCCAAGCCTATTTACTTGACTCTTGTTATGTCTCATGGTCACCATGCTTTGAATATACCCTGTTAAATCTTAACCTATGTTCACTATTTCTGAATGATTGTGTTTATTCATCTCTTGTTCCCATCTGTCTATATGGCTAATTTTGTTTGAAACTCTAGTTCATTCACCTCTATTTATACGTTGAGAATACAAAATCATGACTTCGCATGATTGATTCTGATTTTTATTGATTGATTGTTAATTGAAAGACTTTCTTTCAAAGCCCTAGAATTCTATTCTTCTGTTTAAATTAATTGATTTTTTCACCTTATTTGCTATGGTACTTTGTTCTAATTAGCCTTTCCTTAATGGGATTTTTCCTGAATTTGGTCCTAATTGACTACTAAATGCATACTGAACCTCGACTCATTCCTTATTTAATCCTGCACTGATTTTTCTGCTTCCCTTATATGGTGCTGAATCTTTTTGTTTGATTTTGATTCCCTTAACTAATGGGAGTACTTCCTTGATTCTCTAATTGATTGATTTCGAGTTCTTAAATTAACAAACTTCTATGATTTTTACCTTATTTTACCACCTACTTTCAACTTTAACTACCCTAAGTCTTTCACACGAAAAAGACACCCAAGTCTTCGTGACACACACACATCACTGAATACTCTCAATTCTGCATTCTCCTTCTCTTTTTATTCTCTTCTCTTGCTTATTATTAGCCGGCTGCAAGCCAAGGCTAATATTGTGTTACTACTTTGTCTTTGCATCCAGCTCTTGCTCTTCTACTGGTATGTCCTAATTAATCTTCGACTCTCCAACCAATGTGTTTACTTTTGTTTCAGTTCATTATCTTTCTGATTTTCTTATACTTATGCTTCTCCTGCTCAGTGTGCAATTGATTCTTTGTTTTAGTACTTTATCATGCCTTCTAATTTACATGCTAAGTCTGTAATATGACCTTGTCTATCCCTAACTTTTACTTGCTATGCCTGTATCCTATTGCTATATATTAGCATGCTTAAATTCTACCACTTCCCAGTTCTGCTGATCCCTGGCAATTTGTATGTCCTTCTTGATTTACATGCTTCTAATTGTTGTTTATCTTAAATGTCATAATTTTCCCCCTGTTATTGTCTAGGTATCATGCCTAAGTTTAACCATTTTTGGTCCCCTGAATCTTCTCATTCTGTGTAGTCATGCTTCATTAAACCCCTGTATCTCCTTTAGCATTGTGTGATCTATCTGTTCCCCTTTCCACAACATCCTTGTATGCAATCCTGTACTGTTGAACTATTGTTTCTGCTATTCTCATTTCAAAACAAATCCCTTGTTTTTTTGAAAACTCTTTTAAAATACTTCTTCATGCACTTCACACTACTCTTAGAGAATAGGTTCTGCCCCGTTAGTGTGAGCATTGCTTTGGGTACCTCTGAGTACTCACTGAACTTTGACACACAAGGCTGGTATTCTACACTGCACTTCTCCTACATTCTTCTAAGTGTTTAGGTGCTGGTATTTGCCAGGGACCCAATGGGACCCTAGAGAGCTTTTCCGCACCTAGACCATGGCAAAGGCTATGAAACTCGAAGCGAGTGAGGTTGGAAGACTGGGCCTGATTGAAGGCTCCCTGTAGAATAACTTCTTATTTTTTGTTCTTTATTACTGTAATTCATATACAATTGTTTTTTAAATAATTTGTAAATGAACGATTGGGGCTGAATAGTGAATATAGGGGGAGGGTTATGCATGCTTAGTATAAATAATGGGTAGAAAACATGCTTATAGGATTTTTATTTACTTATCTGCGAAATAGATAACCTGTAAGACATGCATCTCATTCATTAGAGATCCTGCTTTAGGTTCTTTACTTTCAGCCTATCATTATGCTCGTCTCGTAACCATGATCAAGTAATAATAAGCAAACAATTAATAAGCAAATAATTGTTGCTGCATTCTCATTTAGAAATCATGTCTTAGGAACTCCTATGTGCATTGGACATCATGTTATTTGGGGTGTCATACTTATCCGAGTTGCAATTGTCACATGCCTGATTAGCATGTTTAACTATTTGGGTACCTCTTTTGAAACCTTTCAAATATCAGAATCAAATATGCGTGTTCATTCCTTAAAATAATCAGATAATGCATATGACGCCTAGTCAAACTTTAGGCCCAATAATAATTGATAAATTATGCTTTACTAGTTTAAGACCAACCAAATTCTTTTAGTTTCCACTCTGCCGCTCTCATTCTTGCTTTGATTCCCTGAAGTTCACTCTATTTTCATAAAAAAAAACTCTGCTCCATCCGGAAATGATTTTTGAAATGGTGCACCTATTTACTCTTACTAAGTTTCTGATTTTTATGTTCTCAAATCACTGGGTTCCCAACCTCTGCCGTGCTATTTTACTTGTCTTGAAATCACTGTTACTACTTCATTTTTAAACCTGTTGTTACCTATTCTTTTTTTTTTAAACTCCTACCTTTGAGACCTTGAATATGTTTAAGACATGCTAAACTATATGCTTCTCTTTGTTTTCAAGGAGGTTTGTCTGAGCCCTTTCTATCTGTTATGTGCTTCTCCCCATATTTGTTACATATATGTTTTGATTGTCGCCTTATAATTCTATCCTTTGAAACCATAAAACCTCACATCCCTTCCGTTTAGGATTAGCAGTCCCAAATACATGCGGGACTGATAGGATGGGGGCGGGTAATAGCGTGCAATAAGTAAAACGAGACCATTCCGCGTTTAATACCTTAACAGGGTAGGAAAGGATAGATATGGAGATGATGAACGATGCGCTAATATCTCATGTAGCCTCTTTTCTAAGGAGCAATTACTGATTATTGCATTAATGATCCATATTAATCACAAACCTAGGACCCCTCTCCCTTTGTTTGTTTTCGTCTCTTCTTGTAAAACCATTCAAATCTTTTCATAAATCTCCGTCTTCCTTACTTACCTTTAAAGTCTTTTTAGCTTATTTGCAATGTTGTATATTTGAATCTTTGATTTTTTATTTGATTAAATGAAGTCACATTGTAGCATGGCCGGGAACCACACTAGTGGATCTTGAGGGGTGCCTAACACCTTCCCCTCGAGATAATTTCTAACCCTTACCCAAACTCTGGTTTTCCAACTCAAAAACTCTTAGTGTCCTAATTCACTTAATCATTAGGTGGCAACTCTTCAATTTTAAAAACCCATATCCCAAAAGGGAATAGAGTTGTCCACCCAAATTTTGTAAACCCGAGTTCGCGAGGAAAAGGGGGCGTCGACATGAACTCAGGAGGAGATAAGGAATCTATTGATGTGAAAATTTCTGAGTTTCGAGAAGTGGGATCGGGGATCGGTTTTGGTAATTTTGGGATTTGTGCCGTTATTAATTGTTTTCGCTTAGGCCTTGTTCCCTTAGCATATTATGACGTATCCATTCTTCTTTTGGATAGATTCGATGCACGTGGAGGCCGATTCGAGGGGCAAAGGCGTCCTGAGCTAGTGATATCGTCGATTCGAGGTGAGTAATAATTTTAAATGATATTCTGAGGGTTTGAACCCCCGTATTTCTACATCGTAGTGCTATATTGAGGTGACTTGCTCGCCGAATAGCGAGCATGGGGTAGAGCATCGTTGGGGATTGTGACTTGGTCCGTCCGGATTAATGAATTTACTGCGTATTTGATTGAAATTTACTTGTCTTCATCATAATTTTGGCCGATTGCCATATTTGGGCTTCGTGCCAGCTATTTGAACCCTTCGGAAATTGTTGTTGATATTTCCTCACTGTTTTGATTTTATACTTGAACTCAGTCATTTATTTTCTGCTGTTTTTAAGACTCAGCCAAGTTTATTTTACTTTAACACTTGAAATGATATTTAAAACAATATTTGGGCTAAGCATCACGCTTTACTATTGCCCTAGTGGCTTATGTGATTTTGACTGAGTAAGGCCGAGGGCCTGTATTGTGAGGATACTTTTGGATCGGGCTGCATGCCGCAACAATGAGATACTGATTTGATATGAGGCCGAGGGACTAGATTTGATGCCACGAGATGGCTTGATATTGTGTGGGCCCCTCCAGGAGTCTGCACACTCCCAGTGAGCGTCGCCGATGATAAATGGATCGGGCTGCATGCGGCAGCGATATATGGATCGGGCTGCATGTCGTAGCGGTACTGGTATTGTTTGATGTGTTTACCTTATTTCATTTGTCTGCCATTTTATGTTGTTTGTGCTTCTTTTTGCAATATTTACCTGTTATTCTGGTATTATCTGATAACTGAGTGTTGTGCCCGAGGGGCGGAATTCTGTGCTTATCTGCACTATTTGTTTTGTATTTATTTTCGTAACTGCTGAAAAAGTCATTTTCAAAAGAGGCTTAAACTGAGCTAAGATGTTCCTCTAAAGATTTCACAGCTTCACTATTTTCTAAAAAGGGTTTACACTGCTTCTATACAGCATGATGATTTGTCATACATGATTTCTTACCACTCAGTTGTTAGTTACCTTTATTACTCACTGAGTTGGAGTATTCACTTTATTCCCTGCACCCCGTGTGCAGATGCAGGTATATATTCACCCGGTAACGGGTTTTGGCTGATCAGAGTCAGAGATATAGGAGTTTA
This sequence comes from Nicotiana glauca, assembly GCA_026770625.1. NCBI lineage: Eukaryota > Viridiplantae > Streptophyta > Magnoliopsida > Solanales > Solanaceae > Nicotiana > Nicotiana glauca. The sequence continues at coordinate 20,378 of MU751455.1, forward strand.
ACGTGGTGACTGCCAGCATTCGCAGCATCATTTTTTTCTCCCTTTGTTCATTATTCTTTATTCATGTACTTTTAGATCTTGTGGTTGTGCTTACACTCTAATAGATGCTCGTGACTTGTGATACCCCGGTTTGGATTGTGTCGGGTTGTACTTCCACTAATAATTATCATTAAATCATATTTTAACTGCTTATGAACTGTTTTAACTATTTTAAAAGGATGAATTGGGTTTATTTGGCTGGACTTGGCCCCACAAGAGGCGCCATCACGACCGGGTCCAGGTTTGGGTCGTGACATTTGGTCATCGCGTTCGCGATGAGTTAGGCTTGATAGGCCTTCGCGTTCGCGGAAGATGGCTCATGTTCGCGGAGAAGAAACTCCTCAAGCCTTCGCACTCGCATCCAGGTGGTCGCGTTCGCGTAGGTATAATTTTACCTTCCCCCTGACCAGGCCACAAGCCTTCCCGTTCGCGATACCAGGCCCGCGTACGCGAAGGGTAGACCCTCCCAAAACTTTGCATTCGCGACCTGGTCTCGCGTTTGCATAGAAGGATATTTCCTTCAATACAATTAACTCATCACATTTGTGAGGGTCCTCCCGCGAACGTGAAGAAGAAAATACCAGCATACCAGCAATTGAAAAACCTGCAACTTTTTATGAGTTAAAAATCTTCCGAAACTCACCCGAGCCCTCGAGGCTCCAAACCAAACATATGTACTAACTCAAAACGTCATACGAACTTATCCGTGTACTCAAATCACCAAAATAACATCATGAACATCGAATTAAACCTCAAAACTAATAAAATTTCTCGAAACTTCTTTTAACTTCAAGTTTTGCATTTAACGTCCGAATCACGTCAAATGGATTATATTTCCTACCAAACTATATCGACAACACATGTAAATCATATGGAACCTATACTGGGCTCCGTAGCCATAATACAGGCCCGATACCACAGATTTCACATTGCATTTCGCTTCCAAAAACCTTTATATTATCCAGAAAATAATTTCTCAAAAAAATCATTTCTTGAACTCGGGACCTTGAAATTCGATTCCGGACATACGCCCAAGTCCCATATTTTTCCACGAACCCTTAAGGACCGTCAAATTATGAGTCTGGGTCCGTTTACCTAAAATATTAACCAAAGTCAACTTAAATGCATTTTAAGTCAAAATTTCAATATTTTCACAGATTTTTCACATAACAGCTTTCTGGCTACACGCCCGGACTGCACACGCTAATCGAGGTGAAGCTAAAAGAGGTTTTTAAGGCCTCAGAACACAGAATTCAATTTAAAAATAAGTGATGATCTTTTGGGTCGACACAATATGATCTTACAAATATTTATATGATAATTTGTAATTGGCTACTAAGAGGCCTACTTCAAACGGAACCCTTTCAAGAAGGTGGCTGCATAGATTAGGTGCTCTTAAAAAGAATTATATTTGTATTTGAGATTTAAAATTTCTATTAATAAAATAAAAGGCTCTAAGCATTTTTTATGAATTGTCTTAGCTACTTAATACTTTGAAATTATATTAAATAAATTATAACTATATCATAAATTTATAATTACTAGAATATTTCATTACAAGTCTTTTGTTTTAATATTTTATAATTCTTTACTTAGTTTTCTAATTTTCAATTTAACACTTAAGTTTATTAAATAAGTCAAAAAACTAGTCGTTGCAAACTTTAAAAACTTAGTCATTTTCAAAAATCTACACTTAAGACCCACGAACCTGTCCCGTCCCGTTTGTTAGCGGGACGGGATGAGCTGACCGTTTCATCTCGTTTCATCCCGTCCCATCCCGTCACCGTCCCGCTTAAATATTGTCTCGTCCGTCCCGTCCCGTTGGACAGCCATACTACTTGGTACAATAAACTCTGTGTGTGTGTGTGTGTATATATATATACACACACACACACACACACACTAGTTGTTGTAAGCCCGTACTGAGCCCGGGCCCAAACTCAAGGTCAAAATGTAATACTTATGATTAAAAATAATAATTTGTATTATGTTTAAGTTTCACCAAATATCGCATTTTTCCTGATAAAAAATAATCGAGCATACTCAAATTATAATCAAGATAAATCTTAAATACACCAGCCTATTTTCAGTATGGTATTCCTTGTGAATCCCGAATTAATATACAATGTATCATATTTAAGAGATTTTAGAGATTTTCTTAGAACTCGAATCAACACACAAAGAAATTGGAAATAACATTAGTTAAGTTCCTATAATCTTCTTAACAAAAAAAATATATATAAATGCCCACAGGCCAAAAGAGTTTAAAAATATTAGGCTTAATATATTTTATTCATCTTGTTAATATTTGATCCTTTTCACTTTTAAGGGATGCATTTTTGCTAATTTAGCAATAAAATTATGAAGATTGATAAATAAGAGTTTGAATTCTTACATATTTTTGTTTAATTTGTAAAGGTAAAAGTTACATAAAGCTATAGTACTTCAACAATTCGAATTATAGAACCAAACATTTTAGTTAAGATGCAACCATGACTCCATTTGAAGGTTAGTATTGGGTGAAAAGTGATTGTACAAAGATACCATGTACTATCTCCTATAAGAAACTATAGAATTACAAAATAGACTTAAAAGTGGTATTGTTAACTCAACATCTACAAAATTGATAGAGTAAAAAGTAGCAACTTTAAGGGCAATGGTTTTGAAAACTTGAATGTGAGGACGGGAAAAAAAGTTCTATTGCCCCTTATTATAAATAGAATATTAAGCCAAAAAATATGTGCTTGCTTCTAAACATTATTAACTCAAGAGAAAAGAATATGTAATACAATTTAAAATTACTCTCATGACCCTAGTTCACCAAGCGTGAACATGTCATGACGGCACCTAGTCCCCATGATCAGGTAAGCCTAATATTGCAGAAACATAATAATTGCGGAAAAATAGAGAAAATCGAACTAAATATCTAAAGGAAACTGTACTAAATGCCGCTCAGCATGTACAACTCAATATCACAAGTTCAAAACAATTCCCAAAATCCGGAAACTCACGGGCAACACGGGCTACAGAAGTGTATAGTAAAGGCTCCAAACTCCAGAATATCTAACAACTGGAAGAAAGAAAACTAAGTACTAAAGATAGAGTAAGAGGGAGACTCGCCGGTCTGCGGACGCAGCAGATCTACCTCGAAGTCTCCGTAGTCCTCCTGCCTCACTGATAGTGCACCTGAGTAGAGGTACCTAGATGATCTGCACATGAAAAACATGCGTAGGAAGGGCATGCTTACACCACAGCGGTACTTAGTAAGTGCCAAGCCTAACCTCGGTTGGGTAGTGACGAGGAAGGTCAGGGCCCTGTTGAGGCAAAATATAACAATAAAAGTAATTAACAGCATATTAATCTAACAGAAATAATAAATACAGCAGTGAAATAAGACAGGTCAACAAGGCAATAACAACTACAAAGTTAGGGTAAAACACGGAGAAAAACACTGCTCAATGTCAAGATACCAATGAGGGTCTCCCAGGATACCGTCCTGTAGCCCTTTCCTCAAATGCCCAGTGGATCTCCTGGGATACCGTCCCGTAGTCCAATTCATATACCAAAATGAAGGATCTCCCAGGATACCGTCCCGTAGTCCAACCATCAATGTGAAGGGGGATCTCCCAGGATACCGTCCAGTAGTCCCAAAGTAAAATTGCAGGGGATCTCCCGGGATACAGTCCCGTAGTCCCAAAGTAAAAGTGCAGGGGGATCTCCCGGGATACCGTCCCGTAGTCCCAAAGTAAAAGTGCAGGGGGATCTCCCGGGATACCGTCCCGTAGTCCCAAAGTAAAAGTGCAGGGGGATCTCCAGGGAATCGAACCCGTAGTCCCAAAGTAAACAGACAAGGGGAGGGAGCTACCGGAATCCCACATCCGTAGTCCTAATGTAAATGCAAAACCACCGCCAGAAACAACCAAGAAATGAAGTACGAAAGACAAACAACAGATAGAACTAGCCTAGCATGCTTTACGTAGTACAGTCAAAACAGGTTAAGCAATTAGACAGTCAAATCAGCTAAGCATGCATTTCCTAATCTAGCATAAGTCATAACTTCAAATAGAATAAAACAAATAATAATAAGGGCTAAATTTCCATAGCTTAAGTAAAAACTGGAATTTCATCAATCGTCCCAAGTACGCGCTCATCACCTCACGCACAAGGCACTCAAATATCAAGTAAAATCTTAAGGGGAAAGGTCCCCCACACAAGGTTAGACAAGCCACTTACCTCGAACCGGCTCAATATCAATAGAAACCACGCCTTTTCCATGAGTATCCGACTCCAAATGGCCCAAATCTATTCAATTCAATTATATATCGTAAATAATATTGCAAACAACTTATTCCACTATAAAAATTAAAGCTAGGGCGCGAAAATAGGTAAAATAACCAGAAAGCCCCTCAAGCCAACGTCTTGAAATTGAATAATTTTTACATTTTCAGAACCCTCGTACTTTCACGAGTCTAATCATATAAACATCTCCCGAATCAGAGGTCAAATTACCACTCAAAACCCAATAGTTTAGCCAATGAAGTTTTACCCCAAATTACCCAATTTTGATCTTAAATTTGAATTCCAATGATGTATTTAGCTATATGATGATGTAATATAATGAAAAGGGATCAAAGAAATGTTACCCAATGATTTTCTCTTCAAACTCCACTCAAAATCGCCTTCTCCCGAGCTCTCAATCGATTTTTCAAACGTATGACATCAAACCCTCGAAATTGCTATTTTTAAACAGTCATTTCCGCTTCTGCGTACAAGGGACCTCTTCTGCGTTCCCGCTTATTCGGAAGACCAACCGCTTCTGCGGTTTTCACTTAAGGGCTAGATTCCGCTTCTGCGGAGAAATAACCTCTTCTGCGGTACCGCGTATGCGGAAAATCAACCGCTTCTGTGGTTCCTGAGGGGGAAGACCAATCTCGCTTCTGCGATGAGGAAGCCGCTTCTACGGCTCCGCTTCTGTGGTTCCCAAGCTGCAGAAGCAAAAATACCAGAAGGAACAAAATACCAGCTGCTACAAAACTTAGAAACTTCCTCCGTTAACAACCCGAAATCATCCCGAGGTCCATGGGACCTCAACCAAAAGCACCAATACCAACTAATACCATATTCAAACTTGTACCAATCGTTAAAACACCTAAAACAACACCGGAAACCCGATTAAATCAAATATTCAAGCCTAAGAACTTCAATTTTCCTCCAAATACACTTTCGATCAAAACCTATCCAAAACACGTCCGAATGACCTGAAATTTTGCGCACACGTCCCAAATAACATGACGGAGCTACTACAACTTCCGAAATTCCATTCTGGCCCTCGGATCAAAAATTCACTATCAGACCGAAAACTTTAAAAATACAAGCTTCGGCATTTTAAGCCTAAATGAGCTACGGACCTCCAAAATACATTCCGAACATGCTCCCAACCCCAAAATCACCTAATGGAGCTAACGGAACCATCGAATTTCCATTCCAAGGTCGTCTTCATGTTGTTCCTATTACGGACCATTTTTTAACTCTTTAGCTCTTATTTAGGGACTAAGTGTCCCAAAACATTTCGAATCCTATCGCCGAACGTCCCGGCAAACCAAAATAGCAGAAATTAATTTAGGGGACATAGTTAATGGGGGAACGGGGCATAAATTCCAAAAATGACCGGCCGGGTCGTTACATCCTCCTATACTTAAACATTTGTTCGTCCTCGAACGAGCATAGAGAACATACCTGAAGTAGTGAAAAGATGAGGGTACTGGCTGCGCATATCCTGCTTGGTCTCCCAAGTCGCCTCCTCGGCCGGTTGACCCCGCCACTGAACCTTCACTGAAGCTATATTCTTTGACCTCAACTTCCTGATCTTCCTGTCCAAAATTGCCACTGGCTCCTCAACATAGGATTGATCCTTGTCCAACTGGACTAAACTGAAATCTAGATCGTGCGACGGATCACCGTGATACCTCTGGAGCATCAAAACATGAAATACCGAATGAACTCTGGCCAAGCTAGGAGGTAAGGCAAGCTCTTAAGAAACCTCCCCAACTTGTCTCAAGATCTCAAAAGGGCCAATAAATCTCGTACTCAGCTTTCCTTTCATCCCAAACCTCATGATGCCTTTCATAGGCAAGACCCAAAGTAGAACCCACTCACCAACCATATATGAAACATCACAAACCTTCCTGCCCGCATAACTCTTCTGTCTGGACTGGGCTGTACGGAGTATATCCTGAATCACCTTAACCTTCTCCAATGCATCTATGACGACCAGACCCGTTGTCTCAGGTATTACCGCCTCGTTTTCCCCATTTTCAGCTTCCTTATGCCTCATTATCCGTATCTCGTGTAATCAGGTTGATTTGCAATGATTTTGATAAGAAATGAGATACTTAGTCTCTTTTAAGAAGGCTTAGGTTGGAAAAATCAACCGGATGTCGACTTATGAGTTAGAGGGCTCGGATGTGAATTTCGATAGTTTGGTTAGCTCCGGGAGGTGATTTTTGACTTGGGAGTGCGATCAGAATTGAATTTGGAGGTCCGGAGTAGAATTAGGCTTGAATTGGCGAAGTTGGAATTTTGGCAAATTCCGGTTGATAGGTGAAATTTTGATCTGAGGGTCGAAATGGAATTCTGAGAGTTGTTGTAGCTTCGTTGGGTGATTTTAGATATGTGTGCAAATTTTCAGGTCATTCGGACATCGTTTGGTTGGGTTTTTGATCGAAAGTGCATTTCGGAAGTTCTTGAAGAACTTAGGCTTTGATTTGGTGAAATTTGAGGATTTTGATGTTAACAATGGTGATTTGATGATTCGAGCAAGTTTGAATAAAGTAATAGATTATATCTGTGCTTTTGGTTGAGCTCCCGGGGGCCTCGGGGTGATTTCGGGTGGTTAAACGAATGATTCGGAGTTTGTTGCAGGTTTAAAGTTTTGCTGGTTCTGTCATTTCCGCATCTGCGGAAAAGGGACCTCATAAGCGGTTCCGCAGATGCGGCGTATTGATCGCAAAAGTGGTCCTTGAAGGACCAGGGATTTCCGCAGAAGCAGACGTGGATTCGCAAATGCGGCAACCGCAGAACCGGTTCTAGATCGCATAAGACCGCATAAGCCGTCATTTGGTCGCGTGTGCGATGACCGCAGGTGCGGTTATTTGAATGCATAAGCGAAAATGACTGGGCAGAACCATATTAAGCCTTCTTCGCGAATTTTGAAGGAGAAAACATTTTGGACTTCGGACTAAGGCGATTTTTGGGCGATTTTGAAGAGGGTTTCGAGAGTCTTCATCAGGTATGGATTCTAGGTTTTAGGTTATGTTGTTATGGTGTAAAAACATGGATTAACACTGAAAATCCAAGGGAATTAAGGGTAAAAATGGAGGTTAGGGCTTGAAACTTGAACGAGTTTAAACTAGTGATTTGAGGGGCCAAATGGACTCCGATTTTGGTGAATTTGGTATGTATGAACTTGTGGCGAGATAAGGAAGTTGGTGATGTTAATTTTATAATTATTCGAGAAGCGGGCCCGGGGCTCGGGTTTTGCTAGTTTCTAGATTTTTGTTATTTCTTGGTTACTTTCGATTTGGTATTGTCCCCTTAGCATATTGTGATGCATTCGCTCCGATTTTGGCTAGATTCGACCCGCTTGGAGGCCGATTTGGAGTGCAAAGGCATCGCGGGCTAGAGATTTCACCGGTTCGAGGTGAGTAATACTTGTAAATGATATCCTGAGGGCTTGAAACCCCGGATTTGCACATCATAGTGCTATATTGAGGTGACTTGCACGCCGGATATGAGAGTGGGGTAGAGCACCATTTGGGATTGTGACTTGGTCCGTCCCGGCTGTTGATTTTTACTGCGTATTTGACTGAAACTACTTGTTATCATCATAATTTGGGCTGATTGCCATGTTTGGGCTTCGTGCCAACTATGTGAATCCTTCGGTGATTGAGATTACTGTTTTTGTATATCTTGCATGTCATTTGGTTTCAGTCCAAGATTTTAAATACTGATTTGTAAACTCAGCCGTATTTCTAAGTTTTGAAAACTCAAATGATATTTTAAATGTTATTTTGGGCTGAGAACTACTGTTTTATAAATGCCCAAGGGGCTTATGATGTTTTCTGGACTGATTATGGGTGGCTCGGGCTGCACGCCGCAGTAGTGACTTGAAACAGTGGTAACAATGACACTGTGTGATGTGACTTGAAACAGTGGCAACAATGACACTGTGTGATGTGACTTGAATCATTATGGGTGGCTCGGGCTGTGCACCGCAGCGGTGTTACATTGATATTGAGGCCGAGAGCCTGGTTGGTTACATTGATATTGATATGAGGCTGAGGGCCTAGATTTGATGCCACGAGATGGCTTGATATTGCGCTTGGGCTGTAGGATCCCCTCTGGAGTCTGTACACACCCCCAGTGAGCGTCATCGATGATAAATGAATATGGGTGGCTCGGGCTGCGCGCTGCAGTGGGTACTGGAATGTACCATCATATGCATTGCACTCATGCATTTGTTCCTATTTATACTGGTTGTCATGATATACAGCACACTCATTTCATTGGCATCCATGCTACTCTTGCACTGTTTACCGAATACCCCGGTGTTATTTGTTAATGGAATGCTGCGTCCGAGGGACTGACTTACGTGCTGACTGCACTATTTGTGTCGCGTGCATTTTCTTAAACTATTGAAATGGAATATTTTCAAAAGAGGTTTTAACTGAGCTCAGATGTTTTCCAAAGGATTTCACGATTTTACTGTTTTTCTCAAAAAGGGTTGTACTGTTCTATATTTTATGATGGAGTGCCTTACGTGATTTCTTGCTTTCAGCTATCATTTACTTTTATTACTCACTGAGTTGGAGTACTCACTTTACTCCCTGCACCTCGTGTGCAGATGCAGGTACTTGACCACCCGGTAGCGGGTTTTGAGCTATTTGAAGATTTGTTGTCATAGCTAAGCCTGGTGACCGCTAGCGTCCGCAGCACCAGATCTTCGCCCTCATTTTATGTTGTTCATGTTACTTTCAGACTTTGTTCCTATTTCTGGACTTGTAGTACTTTAGTGAACTCTGTAGTAGCTCATGACTAGTGACACCCCGATATCGGGCTGTGAGGGGACAGTTCCCTGTTGTTATCATTGTTTTCCGCGCTTTTGATTATGCTAATCACGTTTTAGCTTTATAAATGTTAAATAACTGTTAAAAGGAAGCGTTTGTTTTGTTGGCTGGCCTTGTCTTCACGAGAGGCGCCATCACGACCGGGTTTGGGATTTGGGTCGTGACACCATCCTGAACCATCTCTGTGCCCAATAGCCTGGCCTCACTCGGCTCAAACCAACCTACCAAAGATCTATACCTCCTACCATATAAAGCCTCGTATGGCTCCATCTGAATGCTGGACTGATAACTGTTGTTATAAGCAAACTTCGCCAATGGCAAGAAATGATCCCAAGAACCTCCAAACTCAATCATACACGTACGGAGCATATCCTCAAGAATCTAAATAGTGCGCTCAGACTATCTATCCGTCTGGGGGTGAAATGTTGTGCTCAACTCTACCTGAGTGCCTAACTCCTGCTGCACGGCTCTCCAGAACTGCGATGTAAACTGAGTACCTCTGTCTGAAATGATAGAAACTGGAATACCATGCAAACGGACGATCTCCCTGATATAAATCTCCGCCAACCGCTCCGACGAATAAGTGGTACACACAGGAATGAAATGAGCGGACTTGGTCAGCCAATCCACAATGACCCAAATGGAATCAAACTTCTTCAAGGTCCGTGGGAGTCCAGATACAAAGTCCATGGTGATACGCTCCCATTTCCACTCCAGGATCTCAATCTGCTGAAGCAACCCCCCCCAGACGCTGGTGCTCATACTTCACCTGCTGGCAGTTGAGGCATCTAGACACGTAATCAACTATATCCTTCTTCATCCGCCTCCACCAATAGTGCTGCCTCAAGTCCTGATACATCTTCGCGGCACCCGGATGGATGGAATACCGCAAACTATGGGCCTCTGCTAGGATCAGCTCTCGAAGACCATCAACATTGGTCACACAAATCCGGCCCTGCATCCTCAATACCCCATCATCCCTGATGGTCACATCTCTGGCATCCCCACGCTGGACCCTTTCCTGAAGGACAAGCAAATGAGGGTCATCATACTGTCGTTCCCTGATATGATCAAATAAGGAAGACCGACAAACCACACAGGCTAGAACCTAACTGGGCTCTGAAAGGTCAAATCTCACGAACTGACTAGCTAAGGCCTAAACATCCACCGCCATAGGTCTCTATGAAGCTGGTAAATATGTCAAACTCCCCAAACTCTGCGCCCGACAACTCAAGGTATCGGCTACCACGTTGACCTTTCCCGGGTGATAAAGAATAAAAACATCATAGTCCTTTAACAACTCTAACCATCTCCTCTAATGCATATTTGGGTCCTTCTATTTAATCAACTGCAGCAAACTCTGATGGTCAATATAGATCTCAGAAGGCACCCCGTACATATAATGACACCAGATCTTCAAGGCATGAACAAGAGCAGTTAACTCAAGGTCGTGGACAGGGTAATTCTTTTCATGTATCTTCAACTGCCTAGACGCGTAGGCAATCACCCTACCGTCCTGCATCAACACTGCTCCAAGTCCCACCCGTGAGGCATCACAATAAACTGTATAAGACCCCGAACCGGTAGGCAGCATCAAGATTGGGGCTGAAGTCAAAGTTGTCTTGAGCTTTTGGAAGCTCACCTCACACTCCTCTGTCCACTTAAATGGGGCACCCTTTTAGGTCAATCTAGTCATAGGGGCCGCAATCGATGAAAACCCCTCCACAAAGCGATGGTAATAACCCGCCAAGCCAAGGAAACTGCAAATCTCTATAGCTGAGGAGGGCCTGGGCCAACTCTGCGCGGCCTCCACCTTCCTCGTATCTACCCGAATGCCCTCACTCGATACCACGTGGCCTAGGAATGCCACGGAACTCAACCAGAACTCACATTATAGAACTTTGCATATAATTTTTTCTCTCTTAAGGTCCGAAGCACTGTCCTCAGGTGTTGCTCATGATCTTCTCGACTCCGGGAATATACTAGAATATCATCAATAGAAACAATAACGAAGAAGTCAAGATATGGTCAGAATACACTGTGCATCAAATGCATAAAAGCTGCTGGGGCATTAGTCAGACCAAATGACATAACAAAGAACTCGTAATGACCATACCGAGTCCTGAAGGCAGTCTTCAGGATATCTTGCTCTCGAATCTTCAACTGATGGTAACCTGAGCGTAAGTCAATCTTGGAAAATACCTATGCGCCCTGAAGTTGGTCAAATAGATCATCAATACGAGGCAAAGGATATCGGCTATTCATGGTAACCTTGTTTAACTGGCAATAATCAATGCACATGCATATAGAACTATCCTTCTTCTTCACAAACAAGACAGGAGCACCCCACGGTGAAACACTGGGTCGAATAAAACCCTTACCAAGCAATTCCTGCAATTGGTCCTTTAACTCCTTCAACTCAGGATGAGCCATGCGATACGGAGGAATGGTAATGGGCTGAGTGCCTGGTAACAGATCAATGCCAAAATCAATGTCTCTATCGGGCGGCATGCCCGGAAGATCAGCTGGAAACACATCGGGATAATCCCGTACCACTGGAACTGAATCAACAGAAGGGGTATCAACACTGACATCTCTCACATAAGCTAAATACGCAGCACACCCCTTCTAAACCGTACGCTAAGCCTTAATAAAAGAGATAACTCTACTGGAAGTGTGATCTAAAGTACCACTCCACTCAATACGCGGAATACCTGGCATAGCCAGCATCACGGTCTTAGCGTGACAATCAAGAATAACATGATAGGGCGACAACCAGTCCATGCCCAGAATAATATCAAAGTCAACCATACAGAGTAACAATAAATCCGCTCTGGTCTCAAAACCATGAATAGTAACCACACATGACCGATAAACGCGGTCCACAACAAGAGAATCTCCGATGAGAGTAGAAACATAAGCGGGGACACTCAAAGAATCCCGAGGCACACCCAAATGGGGAGCAAAATAAGAAGACACATAAGAATAAGTAGAGCCTGGATCGAATAGGACTGATGCCTCTCTGTGACAAACCAGTATAATACATGTGATGACGGAATCGGAGGCAACATCCTCAGTGCGAGCATGAATACAATAATATCTGGCCAGACCCCTCTCGCGAGGGCAACCTCTATCTCCCTGGCCTCCGCCCCTGGCTGGCTGGGCAGGCGGGGCAGCAGCTGGAGCAGTGATCATAGCCTGAGAACTCTGAGGAGCCCGCTGCGGCTGAGCAGTCTGTAAAGATAAACCCCTACCAAGTCTGGGACAGTCCCTAACCATATGATGTGTATCGCCACACTTGAAACAAGCTCTGGGAGGATGCGGTGGCTGTGACTGGCTGGGGCTAGGCCATCTGGACTGACCTCTGGAAATACCCCGCGCAGGAGGCGCGCTAGAAATTAGAGGCGCATAATAAGGCTCCTGAGGTGCAGGCGGAGCTGGAGTACTGCTGGCTGCTGGTAAAGCTAAATGAATAGGGCGGCCAGAATAACCTCTACCATAATGACCTGCTGATGGGGTATGGGCACCAGAGTAGTGACCTGAATCTCGAGACCTCTTGGCCTCCCTCTCCCCTCACTCCCTGGCGAGCATACCCTCAATCCTCCTAGCAATGCTCACTACCTGCTGGTAAGGAATATCCATCTCCAACTCTCGAGCCATGCTGGACCTGATGGGCGGGATAAGGCCCTCGATCAACTTGCAAACTCTCTCCCGAACTGTGCCAACCAAGCCAGTGCATGCCTGGCCAACCTGGTATAACGGATGGCATACTCTGAAACTGTCATAGCACCCTGGCGCATGTGCTCAAACTCCGCGCTCCATGAATCCCTGAGGCTCTGGGGAACAAACTCTCTCATAAACATATCTGAGAACTCGGTCCAAGTCAGTGAAGCAGCTTCGACTGGACTGTCTAACTCATAAGTACGCCACCAATCATAGGCGGCTCTCCGAAGCTAAAAGGCGGTGAAAGAAACCCCACTGGACTCTACTATGCCTATAGTGCGAAGAATGCGATGACACTCCTCCAAAAATCCCAAGGCATCATCTGATGCTAAGCCACTAAACACTGGGGGATCATATTTTTTGAACCTCTCTAGTCTACGCTGCTCGTCCTCTAAAGCAGCTGACCCATCCTCGGGTTGAACTGGTGCTGCAGGCGGTGCAAGAATAATCTCCAGGGCCTGCTCAACCTGCACTCGCTGCTCAGGAGTGCGAACGGGGGGAGCCTGTGCTCCTCCCCTGGGATGTGGCTGCAGCAAGGGGAAGCAACCCTGCCTGAGCCAAGGTGGTGTACATGCTCATGAACTGAGCTAGAGTCTCCTGGAACGCTGGAGTAGTAGTGGCAGTAGTGGGTGTGCCAGGTGCCTGAGCTCCGGCTGAATCTGCTGGCGGTACCTCAGCGGTAGCTCGTGCAGGTGCTCTGGCTGCACCGCGTGCACGTCCTCGACCTCTACCCCGGCCCCGATCCCAGCCTCTGACGGTGGCAATAGGGGGAGCGGGTGCCTTGTCATCTCATGTAGCACGTGTCCTCACCTTCTGTGAGAGAATAGAAGACAGAAGTTTAGAATTGATGTCAAAATATCGCACGACAAGGAATTAAAATGAAATGAAGATTTTTCCTAAACAGTTACATAGCCTCTCATAGATAAATACAAATGTCTCCGTACCGATCAGTGAGACTCTAATAAACCAGCCTGTGTTCCGTCACTCCTATGAACCTAGAGCTCAGATACCAACTTGTCACGACCCTAGTTTACCAACCGTGAACATGTCATGAAGGCACCTAGTCCCCATGACCAGGTAAGCCTAATATTACGGAAACATAATAATTTCAAAAAAATAGAGAAAATCGAACTAAATATGTAAAGCAAAACTGTACTGAATGCCGCTCAGCATGTACAGCTCAATATCACAAGTTCAAAACAATTCCCAAAACCTGGAAACTCAGGGGAAACACAGGCTACAGAAGTGTATAGTAAAGGCTCCAAACTCCAGAATATCTAACAACCGGAAGAAAGAAAACTAAGTACTAAAGATAGAGTAAGAGGGAGACTCGTCAGTCTGCGGACGTAGCAGATCTACCTCGAAGTCTCCGTAGTACTCCTGCCTCACTGATAATGTGCCTGAGTAGAGGTACCTGGATGATCTTCACATGAAAAACATGCGCAGGAAGGGCATGAGTACACCACAGCGGTACTTAGTAAGTGCCAAGCCTAACCTCGGTTGGGTAGTGATGAGGAAGGTCAGGGCCCTATTGAGGCAAAATATAACAATAACAATAATTAAGAGCATATTAATCTGATAGAAATAATAAATACAGCAGTGAAATAAGATAGGTCAAAGAGGCAATAACACCTATTAATACGGAGAAAAACACAGCTCAATGTCAAGATACCAATGAGGGTCTCCCAGGATACCGTCCTGTAGCCCTTTCCTCAACTGCCCAGTGGATCTCCCGGGATACCGTCCCGTAGTCCAATTCATGTACCAAAATGAAGGATCTCCCGGGGTACCGTCCCGTAGTCCAACCATCAATGTGAAGGGGGATCTCCCAGGATACCATCCCAAAGTCCCAAAGTAAAAGTGCAGGGGGATCTCCCGGGAATCGAACCCGTAGTCCCAAAGTAAACAGACAAGGGGGAGGGAGCTACTGGAATTCCACATCCGTATTCCCAATGTAAATGCAAAATCACAGCTAGAAACAACCAAGAATTGAAGTATGAAAGACAAACAACAGATAGAACTAGCCTAGCATGCTTCAGGTAGTGCAGTCAAAACAGCTTAAGCAATTAGACAGTCAAATCAGCTAAGCATGCTTTTCCTAATCTAGCATAAGCCATAACTTCAAATAGAATAAAGCAAATAAGAATAAGGGATAAATTTCCATAGATTAAGTAAAAATTGGGATTTCATCAATCGGCCCAAGTACGTGCTCGTCACCTCACGAACAAGGCACTCAAATATCAAGTAAAATCCTAACCCCACACAAGGTTAGACAAGCCACTTACCTCGAACCGGCTCAATATCAATAGAAACCACGCCTTTGCCACGAGTATCCGACTTCAAATGGCCCAAATCTATTCAATTCAATTACATATCGTAAATAATATTGCAAATAACTGATTCCACTATAAAAAATTAAAGCCTGGGCGAAAAATAGATAAAATAACCAAAACGCCCCTCAAGCCAACGTCTCGAAATCGAATAATTTTTACATTTTCAGAACCCTCGTACTCTCACGAGTCTAACCATATAAACATCTCCCAAATCGGAGGTCAAATGCCCCCTCAAAACCCAATTGTTTAGCCAATGAAGTTTTATCCCAAATTACCCAATTTTGATCTTAAATTCGAATTTCAATGATGTATTTAGCTATATAATGATGTAATATAATGAAAATGGATCAAAGAAACGTTATCCAATGATTTTCTCTTCAAAACCCACTCAAAATCGCCTTTTCCCGAGCTCTCAATCGATTTTCCAAACTTATGAAATTAAACCCTCGAAATTGCTATTTCTGAACAGTCATTTCCGCTTCTGCAGACAAGGGACCGCTTCTGCTGTCTCGCTTATGCAGAAGACCAAACACTTCTGTGGTTTTCACTTAAGGGCTAGATTCCGCTTCTGCGGAGAAATGACCACTTCTGCGGTTCCTGAGGGGGAAGACCAATCTCGCTTCTGCGATGAGGAAGCTGCTTCTGCGGTTCCCAAGCCGCAGAAGCAAAAATACCAGAAGGAACAAAATACCAGCTGCTGCAAAACTTAGAAACTTCCTCCGTTAACCACCCGAAATCATTCTGAGGCCCCCGGGACCTCAACCAAAAGTACCAATACCACCTAATACCTTATTTAAACTTGTACCAATTCTTAAAACACCTAAAATGACACCGGAAACCCGATTAAATCAAAGATTCAAGCCTAAGAACTTCAATTTTCCTCCAAATATGCTTTCGATCAAAACCTAACCATAACACATCCGAATGACCTGAAATTTTGCGCACACGTCCCAAATGACATGACGGAGCTATTACAACTTTTGGAATTCCATTCCGGCCCTCGGATCAAAAACTAACTATCGGACCGGAAACTTCAAAAATACAAACTTCGGCATTTTAAGCATAAATGAGCTACGGACCTCCAAAATACATTCCGAATACGCTCCCAACCCCGAAATCACCTAACAGAGATAACGGAACCATCGGATTTCTATTCCGAGGTCATCTTCATGATGTTCCGATTACAGACCATTTTTCAACTCTTTATCTCTCATTTAGGGACTAAGTGTCCCAAAATACTCCGAATTCTAACACCGAACGTTCCGGCAAACCAAAATAGTAGAAATGAACTTAGGGGAAGCAGTTAATGGGAGAAAGGGGCATAAATTCCAAAAACGACCGGCTGGGTCGTTACAATTACATAATTAGTATAATATTTAATAAGGGTAGCTGTCTAATGCAGAATTGGATGTAAAATGATAATAATCATTAATAGTAACGTGGGATCCATTCATCATAATAGCTTTTAACCTTGCTTAACATGTAAATTACAAATTAAATAGGGCCTATTATTTTAGCAAACTCATACGTTTTACTAAGACATTAAATGATATGGCTAGATGTAAACCATAAAAATTTGTCATTAAAAGTAAGATCAGGACATAAAAGTAATTAAGTAAAAAGTTTATATTTTGTTTGAAAATGTATGTGAGGACTACAAAAATTCTTTTATTCTCCCTTATTATATATAGAATATTAAACCAAAAAAATATTTACTTGCTTTTAAATATTATTAAATCAAGAGGAAAGAATATTTAACACACTTTAAAATTACATAATTAGTGTAATGTTTAATAAAGGTAGCCGTTTAATGGAGAGTAGAAGAGTTGGATGTAAGATAATAATAATCATTAATCGTAGTTATTTAAGTGGGGCTCACATAATCATTCTAATAGAAATATGGGAATGACAAATTTACATGGGGTCCGTTCATCATAATAGCCTTTAACCTTACTTAACGTGTAAATTACAAATTCAATAGGGCCTACTGTTGCAGCAAACTCACACGTGTTACTGAGACATTTTTTGCAAGCTGTAAACCATAAAATAAAAAGTAAATTTGACATTAAAAATAAGACATAAAAGCAATTAAGTAAAAAATTTATATTTTTTTTGGAAATATTTGTGAGGACTATAAAAGTCCTTTGATTCTCCCTTTTATATATATATATATATATATATATATATATATATATATACACACGATTATTGTAATTTCATATTTTTATTGTATTTTTAATATTATAGGTGATTACTTGTAGTATATTGCAAATTAATTGCAAGAAATAACAAAAATCCTAGATCATATGATTAACTTTCAATCAATAAATTGTTTGTGCCCAAAATATAAATAAAAACTATGTCTAATTGTGAAAATTTTGGAGATATAAATCCATAATCTTATTGGCAATATTATAAATATGACTCAAGGAGTTTTATTGTAACTTAAATCTTATAGTCACATAAATTATTTATAGTGGTCAAGAGTCAAGATAGAGAGACAAACACTAATTTAATTTGAAGTAACCAATAGCTAGTTCTTAATCCTTTGTTGTTCACCAAGAAAACCTTTGCGTAAATAAAGTTTAATCGGATGAAGTCAAGCATATTAGGAAAACAAACATTAATAGAAATGGAAAAGAAAGAGAATATTTAAAAAGGAGGAAAGGAATTATTTTGAGAAAGCTCAATTGAGAGCAAAACCATGGTGATGCCATGTATTCTCTTTTAATGTGGTTACTTATTCCTATTTTCACAGAGTGTATTGGTTGATCAAAATGCTTATTTTCTGCGATGACCCTTTATCTTTTGATCCCCTCGGCATGTTCCCTCCCAATATTACTTTTCTTATTTCTTCTATTGATATTATTGGTATACATATTGTTATACTGCACAGGTTTGTTTGTATGCGTCTTGTCTTAGCATCGTCACTACTTCGCTGAGGTTAGACGCGATACTTACCAGTATATGGAGTCGGTTGTACTAATATTGTACTCTGCATTTCCTATGCAGATTTTAGTACTGGCCTGAGCTGGTTGTGAGGTTAGCTGCTGGATCCATCCTACAGGAGACCAAAGGTAGATCTGACGACCTCCACAGACCCTGGAGTCCCCTTCTAGGCATTTCATTTTTTACTTTTCAAAAATAGTTGCATTTCTTTCAGACAATTACTTGTCGTGAAATCTTAAAAGTTCGTGAATTGTGACTCCAAATCCCGGTAGTAGAATATGTATTGAGATTGTTATGAATATATAATTTGTCGTAGCTTAATTATTGTTAATTATTGAAGTGTATAAGAATTGGCTTAATGAATCTCTAACGTTGGCTTGCCTAGCAAGTATGATGTTAGGCGTCATCAAGGTCCCAAGTGTGAGAATTCCGGGTCGTGACAGAATCTAAGACCAACAATATGGCCAAACTTACTAAGAATTCATGATTTTTCTATTTTTCTAAAATCACAAAGTCAAATTATAGCTTTTTAATTTATTACAAGATTAGTACTATATCTATAATTCATATGTTGTTACATATTTTTGTCTAAAGAAAAAATGAATGATCAGTCTTTAAGAGACATGTAATTGCTCGACGATTAACTCCGGCAATATTACTGAAGTCGTCCATTCAGCAAGTTCAATGCCTAAAACTTGATCTTTATTGATCTAATTTGTAAATGTTGATGACTTAGACTCTTGACAGTGGAATTGTTGAGGTGCCTTTCAAATTAATTTTTATATTGCTATACCATATAGGAAACCTTATTACCCTCAATATTTAAGATTTGATATAATTACATTTATTATACCAAATTACCAATTCTATACCATAGTGTATTTTAAGAATATAATTAATACAGCGTATATCCCTCCTTACTTCAAGGATCGCATATCTCACCCCTCCTACGTTTCTATCTCCCAAACCCTCACCCTCACCCTCACCCACATTTATGTACTGTTATTAAACATAAAAACATATGATTATGGAAACATAGACTTGCAGCATTAGGTTTATGTAGTCATCAGTTCAGTTCCAAGTCCAACACTTCATTTTTTCCAGGTCGTTAAAGTCATCTTCGCAAACACCAGTGTGGTTACCATCCTAGACTAGAAATCTTTAGAACTAATAGTCTAATACTATCACAAATATCAAAATCCAGAAGTAACAAAACAATCTCCAATAGATAATAGATTCTACAAGTATAAGTGCGAAAGAGGGAAAGAAAATTCTTTTACGGAATAATGGTAAATAATAGAGACTGTCTAAAAAACCTCAAAGAACCATTTATGAATTAGGATTATACTTGATATATATCATGATATTAAAGTATGCGATCACATATGAAAAGATTCAATCAAATATGAAGTCTTCCAAGTTTGACTCCCCCTCAACAGCCAACAATCCCATTTAATTGTAGCTTAATTAGCATTTTCAACATAATTACGTTTTTTGCAGAAGATTTTGTAGAAGTTTTAGACATTTTGGATTTGTAAAATCAGAAAACAATGCATCTACAATCAGAATACAAATAATCTACAATCCATCGACAAAATATCTACAAACTGGGCATATTGAATTTTAATATCCCAATTCCCATTTGATTGTAGTTTAATTGGGATTTTCGATATAATTGCATTTTTTGCAGAAGATTTGTAGAATTTTTAGTCATTTTTGATTTGTGAAAATAGAAAACAAAGCATCTACAATTAGAATACAAATAATCTATAATTTATCTGCAAAATATCTACAAACTGGGTACATTGAATTTTTATATTCCAATTCTCATTCAATTGTAGCATAATTGGGATTTTTGACATAATTGCATTTTTCAGAAGATTTGTACAAGTTTTAATCATTTTTTATTTGTGAAAACAGAAAATAAAGCATCTATAATCAGAATACAAAATAATCTACAATTTATCTTCAATTTCTGCAATATGTCTTCTTCTTCTTCTTCTTCTTCGAGTTTCAATCTGAAATTCAGTCAAAACCTAGTCTAATCTTCACCAAAACCCCTCAAATTGAGATATAAACTCCAAACTATATTCTCGATTATTTTCAACAACACCCAATCCAAACAAATAATATTTTTTGAAAATCCAAATTTGAATTCAAAGCTTTTAAGCTTTTTAATGGTTGTCAATAGTGGAATTGCTGCTCTCTTTTCATGTGCTTTGTATTACTGAAATTTGTGATTGAGAAATAGAGAGAGATGTAGAGAGAATGTCGACGAACTGAGCTTTTGCAGAACTGATTTCTACAATTTGATTCGAATTTGTTGACGAATTTGTCTTTTTTTGATTTGTGGCTTAAGGAAAAATATCAAAAAACAGAGTTTTTGGAGAAAAGAGTCTATGTAATTTGATTTTAAATTGAAGATATAGGATTTGGGTTTCAAATTTGAACTGAAGGTCATTAAATCAATTAGAATATTTTGTTCCTCATTCGTAGCGTGTCTAATTATGAAGATTCAACTACCAATAATTAGTATTTAATGAATGGTATAATAATTGTAGAAAAACTGTGAACATAGCGTGTGTAACGACCCGATCGGTTGTTTTGAGCCCTAGCGTGTCGTTCAGCAGTCTGAGACCATGAGTAGCTTCATTTCAGGTATTGTGACTTGTACGCATGGTCGGAATTGAAATTCAGGAAGATCAGAGTTAAATTTAAATGAAAATTCTCATTTCATGAGCCTTAAGTTGGAGAAAATGGCTAAGATTGGAATTTTGAGTAAACAATATCGGAATCAAGATCTGAAGGTTCCAGCAGGTTCATATGATGATTTCGGACTTGGGCGCATGCCCGGACCGGGTTTTTGATGACCCGGGAGCATTTTGGCACATGTTGTGAAAGTTGGCATTTTGGAAGAAACTTCATAAGTTTGTTTGAAGCGCATTTCGGTGTTATCAATGTATGTTTGGAATTTCGAGACTGGGAGTAGTTCCATATGGTGATTCTGGAGTTGGGAGCGCGATCGGAAGTGAATTCGGAGGTCTGTAAGTCATTTTGAAGTCATTTGGCTAAAGATAGAAATTTGAAGGTTTTTGAGAAGTTTGACCGAAAGTGGACTTTTTGATATCAAGGTCGGAATCAGATTTTGGAAGTTGGAGTAGGTCCGTAATATCAAATGTGACTTGTGTGCAAAATTTGAGATTAATCGGACATGATTTGATAGGTTTAAACATCGGAATTAGAAGTTGGAAAGTTCAAAGTTCATAAGCCTTAAATCGGGGTGTAATTCATGGTTTTAGCATTGTTTGTTATGATTTGAGGCCTCGGGCAAGTCCATAATGTGTTTTAGGATTGGTTGGTAGGTTTGGCTGAGGTCCCGGGATCCTCGGGTGGATTTCGGGTGGCTAACGGATCGAAAGTGGAATTTCGGAAAGGCTGGAGTTTTCTGGTTGCTGGTATTTCCGCTTCTGCGGAAATGGGACCGCAGAAGCGGCCCCGCCGAAAATGGCTGAGTAATAAAATAGTGGAAAATAACATGACTGAGTTCAATTAGTAAGTCAAAACAATGAGTAAATATCAATAAAAAGCCCCGAAGGGTTCAAATAGTTGGAACGAAGACCAAATATAGCGTTCAGCCCAAATCATAATGATAGCAAATAAGTTTCAGTCAAATACGCAGTAAAATCATCAGCTGGGACGGACCAAGTCATAATCCCCAATAGTGTACGACCCCACGCTCGTCAACAAGTGTGTGTCTCACCCCAACATAGCACTACGATGTGCAATTTGGGGTTTCTAACCCTCAAAACATTATTTACAATCGTTACTCACTTCGAATCGGCTAAATCTCTAGCTCACGATGCCAGTGCCCCTCTAATTGGCCTCCACGCGCGTCGAATCTATTCAAAAATCAAGACGAGGGCATCAAAATATTCTAAGGGGGAACAAAGCCCAAGCAAAAACAAACAATAAAGGGCAAAAATCCTGAAATTACAAAAACTCGACCCCCGGACCCACGTCTTGAAATTCAAAAATTTCTACACCAATACATTTCTTATCTCCCCATGAGTTCATACATACCAAGGACACTGAAATCGGAGTCCAGATGACCCCTCAAATCCCCATTTAAAAGTGTGACGACCCGACCCGTTGTCTCATATGTCACTGCTTCGTTACCCTCCTTTTTTATTCTTCTTCATGTTTCGTTATCGGTATGTG
The DNA here is from genome assembly GCA_026770625.1 of Nicotiana glauca. Lineage (NCBI taxonomy): Eukaryota > Viridiplantae > Streptophyta > Magnoliopsida > Solanales > Solanaceae > Nicotiana > Nicotiana glauca. Next base: position 42,765 of record MU751455.1, read on the forward strand.
GTGTGTTAGTGTTGATTTGGACTGGTCTTGATAAGAAATGAGACACTTAGTCTCTTTAAGGAAGGCTTAAGTTGGAAAAGTCAACCGGACGTCAACTTATGAGTTAGAGAGCTCAGATATGATTTACGGTGATTCGGTTAGCTTCGGGAAGTGATTTGTGACTTAGGAGTGTGATCGGAATTGATTTTGGAGGTCCGGTGTGGAATTAGACTTGAATTGGCGAAGTTAGTATTTTGGGAAATTCCGGTTGATGGGTGAGATTTTGATCCGAGGGTCGTAATGGAATTCCGAGAGTTGTTGTAGCTTCGTTGGGTGATTTTGGATATGTGTGCAAATTTTCAGGTCATTCGGACATTGTTTGGTCGGGTTTTTGATGAATGCGTGTTTCGGAAGTTTTTAAAGAACTTAGGCTTGAATCCGATGAGAATTGATGATTTTGGTGTTGGTTGATATGTTGTGATGATTGGAACAAGTTTGGGTAATATTGTAAGACATGTTGGTGTTTTTGGTTGAGGTCCCGGGGGCCTCGGGGTGAGTTTGGGTGGTTAAATGGAGAGTTCTTGAAGTTTGTTGAAGGTTCATATTGCTGGTATCACGTATTTTCGCTTATGCGGAAATGGGCCGTAGAAGCGGTTCCGTAGAAGCAAGTAATAGGTCGAAAAAGCGGTTCGTGGTCTGGTAGGGTGGTTCTGCAGAAGCAGAATGAGGTTCGCATCAGCGGGTCCGCAGAAGCGGACGGTTAACCGCAGAAGCGGTTTGGGTCTTAAGAGGGAGTTCCGTAGAAGCAGAATTTGAGCCGCAAAAGCGGAACTGGAATTTTAAATGAAATTCCGCAAAGGCGGGAAATTGACCGCAGAAGCGGTCCCGCCTAAGCGGAAGGGGGATTGCAGAAGCGAAAGTCGACTGGTGGCAGAAGGATTTTGTTGGACGTACATTTCATCCGCGAGTTCAACCATTTTTCCTCCATTGTTGAGCGACCTTGAGAGCATTGGGCGAGGATTTTGAGAGTCTTGACTGGGAATCGATTGGAAGTAAGTCCCTTGGCCTAATTATTCAAGTTTATGGTAGAAATAACATGTAAATTGGTGGAAATTCATCAAAAATGGGGTAAGTTAGGGCTTGAGAAATTATAAGTTAAAAATGGAATTTGGAGGGTCAAATGGACTCCGATTTTGGTAAATTTGATATGTATAGACTCGTGACGAGACGAGGAATCCGGTAATGTGAGTTTTGTAATTTTTTAAGAAGTGGGCCCGGGGCTCTGGTTTTGCTAGTTTCGAGATTTTTGCTATATTTTGATTATTTTCAATTGGGTATTATTCCCTTGGCATAGTGTGATGTATTCACTCTGATTTTGGTTAGATTCAACGCGCGAGGAGGCCGAATTAAGGGGCAAAGGCATCGCGAGCTTGAGATTTCGCCGGTTCGAGGTGAGTAATACTTGTAAATGATATCTTGAGGGTTTAAAACCCCGGATTTGCAGATCATAGTGATGTATTGAGGTGACTTGCATGCTGAATATGAGCGTGGGGTAGAGCACCGTTGGGGATTGTGACTTGGTCCGTCCCGATTGTTGATTTTTACGTCGTATTTGACTGAAACTACTTGTTATCATCATAATTTGGGCTGATTGCCATGTTTGGGCTTCGTGCCAACTATGTGAATCCTTTAGGGATTGATATCACTATTTTTGCATTACTTTGCATATTATTTGATCTCGGTCTAAGGTTTTAATATTGTTTTGCAAATTCAGCCATTTTTCATGATTTGAAAACTTAAATGATATATTACTAAAGTTTTGAGCTGAGAACTGCTATTTTATTGCTGCCCAAGGGGCTTATGTGCATTTTTGGACTGGGCATGGGTTGGTCTGCGCGCTGCAGCAGTGTTATATGTGCATTTCTGGACTGAAGATGGATCGGGCTGCACGCCGCAGCTGTGTGATATTGATATTGCACCTGGGCTATAGAATCCCCTCCTGAGTCTGAACCCCCATAGTGAGCACGGCTACCCAAATGGATCTGGCTGCGCGCCGTAGCGGTCATATGCATTGCATTGCATTCATGCATTGGATCCTATTTGTACTACATGTCATGACATCCAGCACTCTCATTTCATTGGCATCCATGCTACTTCTTGCTCTGTTTACCAGGTACCTGGTAATAATTGTTAGTGGAGTGATGTGCCCGAGGGGCTGACTTATGTGCTGACTTGCACTGTCTGATTATGCATTTGTTTGCTTAACTGTTGAAAAAGATATTTTCAAAAGAGGTTTTAACTGAGCCCATATATTTTTAAAGGATTTCACGATTTTACTGATTTCTCTATGGATTGCACTGTTCTTTATAGCATGATGGAGTGCCTTGCATGATTTCTGCTGCTTAGTTGTTATTTACTTTTATTACTCATTGAGTTGGAGTACTCACTTTACTCCCTGCACCTCGTATGCAGTTGCAGGTATTCGTTACCCGGTAGCGGGTTAGAGCTGATTGAGGGTTTTGTTATCGTAGCTGAGCAAGGTGACCGTCGGCGTTCACGACACCGGACTTCATCCTTTGATTCCAGATTTTATTTTGTATATTATTATTGGCCCAATAGTTGTGTTCAGTCTTCTTTAGATGCTCGTGACTTGTGACACCTCGGTCGGGCTGTGTTGGGTTGTAGATATCGATTATTATTGTCATTAAGTTGTATTTATCTATTCATTTATGTTTCATAATTTTGAAAGAGGCGTCGTTATTCTGTTGGCTGGCCTTTTCTTCACGAGAGGCGCCATCACGACCGGGTTTGGAAATTGGGTCGTGACAAGTTTGTATAGGTTACTAGGTCTCATGAGTCATGAGCATGTTTAGTAGAGTCTCGCGGATCGGTACGGAGACATCTGTATTTATCCTCGAGAGGCTGCAGAACCTTAAGGAAAAACTTCACCTTCTTGGAATTCTTATCGTGCATACTTGATTCAGCTTGAGATATAGCTCTTGAAATTCCCTCCACACGTCTGTATGCGCACATGAACGCTCAGTATTACATGCACGTTGATGGCTTGTGATTCCCCGATCAAGGGGAGAGATGTGATCTCCGTGAGTTTGATGTTGGGCTAGTCTGGAGGAATTGAGGCCGGATCTTGCCTATGGCTTGAGCACTGAGGTGTTGATCGTGTGAGCAAGTGTTTTGAACTTATATGTGCAGTATTGTCCTTATTAACCGCGATGGTGTTTGGATATCCATGTGATGAGTATGTTAGTACTGCGAGGTGTATTTATATGACTTGGTAGCAACAAAGAAATCTGCTGGATAATAGATGAACTAGTAAGTGATTCATTTCCTATTGTTATCTGTTGTGTAGCCCCGAATTATGGGCGCGTGAAGAATATTTTTCGTGTCTCCTAGTTGGTAAGTAAAGTGCATTACATGTGGCGGTATAAGTTCAGACTCAGGAAGACTAAATGACTATGTAACATATATAATAGTATGTTGAAGTACTAATCTGAGGCAAAGCAGGTGGGTTATCTCCTGCGGAGTGTTCTTAAGTGGTATGATTGTTATGTGTATGTTAGAAGATCTCATGTGAAATTGAAGAGTACGTGTTGAAATTTGAAAATTCGGGTCGTTTAAGAGAGTGGACTCAACTGATGTGGGGATGAATGCAGGGTTTGCCGAGGATTTCAGTACTAGATGATCTGTTTTTTCACAAACTAGTAGATGATTTGAGTTTAATCTCACTATGATATTGTGGCATCATTAGAGTGAAACTATTATGGGTTATTGAGTGTGTCCTGATATATGGCTTCGAGCCAAGTTGGGGAGGTTGCTGTTGATTAGCTGATCGCACAGTCATGTGCTATGTTGGTTCCGTTTCGAGATATGCTGGCGGATCAGTTCTGGTTGCATAAATTAAGCCGAGGATGGCACGAGTGAAGCAAAATTTTGACAAAGGTTATATGGTACTTCGTAGATGTGTGGAAATAATAGGATGTCTTGAGCTGTTGATGATAAAGAATGCTCAGTGTATAGAGAAGGAAGATGTTTGTTTGTATTGGAATGAGATCATATCCTGCAGTGTCAGAGTGCTAATAAGACACGAGTGGTTCTGTTCGTTTAGTTAGGTAATTCGCAGTTTGAATAGGAGTGAATGACTTTCGAGAATGATTCTAATGTGTTCAAGATTTTACATGTAACAATCAAGTGTCTCAAGGTTGTGTATGTGGTCAGAGACCGTGTTTTCATCGGAAAATGTCGAGGCTTGTGGTATTTTTATGTCGATTATGTGATCATATGTATCAGTATCTGGAAGGTAATGGTAACGAATTCAATTCGCAAGAAGTTCTTCAGAGTAAAGTATTCTGGAATGTGGTATTTCTGGGCACGGTTGAGAGAGTATTCAGTGGCCTATAGGTCTTAGACAGTGTGGTCTTATGTTTGAATATCGTGTGGTAAGCCTGGATTGAGGCATTGTGATGCTACAGCGAGGGAGAGATATCAAGTTGATGATGAATCAGAAGGGAAATTAGATAGATGGAATAGCTTGATAGTAGACCAAATCAGTATGGTAAGAATATGGTTGATTCTTCGTATGTGTTCTAGGTAATGATCTTTTACAGGTAACGTGCAGCAAAGCTCTTGAGTTTCGACAGCTTGCTTAGCTTTGTTTGGATAAGAGGATTCAATCCTGGCAGATTAGCTTATGCGAATAGAATTGGGCGAGAGTTCTTGTTGGGTTTCACCGTGGTTTGGAGATGGATATATTTTCTATGGGTATGCGAGGCATGGAATGTGTAATGATTCTTCTTCTAGATGGGATTGACGGAAGGTCTTGGCTAGATGAGTTACAGTTCAGTTCTGAAAACAAGTTCATAAAATTCTTAGGTTATGGGTAGCCTCAGTAATCAAGGAAATGGTATTGCTAATTGGAAGTGATTTGACGAGAGTATATGTCTCGGAAGAAGGGTAATGTGATTAGACTGATGATATTTTGGTAGTATTGCGGCACTTTCTTGCTAGATCGACTACTGATATCTGAGTTTGTTTGATGGGATAAGAGAATTTTAGAATATCTTTCAAAGAATGATTGGGTACTTGAGGTGTAATATGTATTCATACTACGGAAGTTGGGATCAGGTACAGTGATTCGTGTGCTATATGGAGTTAGGGAGTGGGAGTTCTCTGGTTGAGACTGTGTAGCGATTGTAGATCGTGTGTATTAGTCCCACTAGCGGCTATTGGGATTTGGAAGCCCGAGTGGGTCTTTCTTCGCTTGGTATATTAGATTCTGGATATGATATTGGGGTGTAGACTGGTTGTCTCAGTGTTGGGTTATTCTAGACTATTGTGCTATGGGTTATGTCGGAAAATGCCACAGGTTGCGTGGCGGAGTGCACCGAATTATGTTCTAGCAGAGTGGTTGTATTCCAAAAACCAGCGGACGGCTTGGAAAGATTGCTTTTCTTAACTGGGCCTTTGTGGCGGATGTCAGTGTAGAGGTTTCTACCATTGATTCAATTCAGGTGTTTAGGGACTTTTTCGGATGCGTTTCTTATGGCCAGGCATGTCGCCAGGAGAGATTGTGGATTTCGATATTTATTTGGTGTGGGGCACCGTATTGTACGGCTCTGGTAGGAGTTATAGTAGTGGGAGGAGCAGCTTCAGGCTTCTTGGTATTGAGTTCGTTGGCGGGCAATGTGGCTACGTATTTAGCTTGAGTTAGCTTAGTTAGTCCCGAGTTGTATTGTTGAGGGATAGGCTGATCCGATCGTATTGAGCTTGTTAGTGATCTAAGGAGATCTGTGAGTTGCTTTTCTATGCTGTGAGAAGTTATGATTTGTTGGATATGGGCAGATGTGGTGCGGTTCTATTAAGGATTCAGAAAGGAAGTCGAGCGGGAAGATTAATTGAGTGTTACTTGGTGTATGGAGTATTGGTTATGGCCTATCGGGTTGCGTGTCGCATGTTATTTGTTCCACTATGGGTGTAATGGATTGCTTGGTTTCAGACATCAATTTGTGCATGGTTATCTTTAGCATGGTGACTTGAGGTGCTTCATGTGTAACAGTGTTTGGATAGGATCGCGCGTTGTGGCGAGGCCACGTGAAGTTATGACCTTTCGAGGAGGATTCAGGTACTCTATTTCTATGATGTGAGACGGGGTCTCAGCTTTGTGTTGTAAAGGTATTGAGGAGCTTGAGGTACAACTCTTCTATTTGAGTCATTTGCCCTGATTTGAGTATGTTCAGACCGCTCCTTAATGGTACGTGCATTATGCAAGTTGTGGCTTAGGCCTGTATTGAGGGGTCGTATCACCAGAGTAGTGTGTTGGATTCGAGGTGGTCATTAGAGTCACTAATGAATATGAACAGATTTGATTCCAACTGGTTAGGATGATAATATCGAGGCTGGCCTGGAAATCTATTGTAGGATTAGTCAAAAAGGAAGTGGCTTCATGTATGGGTAATCTGAGGGATAGTTACGGTTTATCGCATGTTTTATTTATCGTTAGTAGTATATGAAAGTGTAGGAATAAGACTTTAGCTAATAAGAAGTTTTCTATCGGTATTTGGTTATGGTGGGCAACTGCCATAAATAGAGTCTATCGTTTCGAGTGTTTGGATTATGTGGTATATCATATGGTTCCACCTGAGGTTGCAGGTATGGTTTATTATAGCTGGTTCAGGTTTATTCTGAATATTGACATTAGGTTCTGATTTTGAGTATGACTTCGGAAAGTGCAATGTGGTCCTACGATTTATGGTTTAGATGGACTCTGAAATTTCAGCTATGTTGTGTTATCGGACCTATGCGAGATAGGGTGATGAGGGATCACCCTGGGTTTATGCTTGGTAAGGTCATTCAGCTATTGGGTTGCTTCTAGTACAACTCTAGGTACGCTCGAGGACGAGTGTTTGGTATAAGTTGGGGAGGATGTGACGACCCGACCCGTCGTCTCATGTGTCAATGCTTTGTTTCCCTCATTTTTTATGCTTCTTCATGTTTCGTTATCGGTATGAGGTGTGTTAGAGTTGATTTGGACTGGTCTTGATAAGAAATGAAACACTTAGTCTCTTTAAGGAAGGCTTAAATTGGAAAAGTCAACCGGATGTTGACTTATGAGTTAGAGGGATCGGATGTGATTTTTGGTGATTCAGTTAGCTTCGGGAAGTAATTTGTGACTTAGGAGTGTGATCGGAATTGATTTTGGGGGTCCGGTGTAGAATTAGACTTGAATTGGCGAAGTTAGTATTTTGGTGAATTCCGGTTGATGGGTGAGATTTTGATCCGAGGGTCGGAATGGAATTCCGAGAGTTTTTGCAGCTTCGCTGGGTAATTTTGGATATGTGTGCAAATTTTCGGGTCATTCGGACATCGTTTGGTCGGGTTTTTGATCGAATGTGTGTTTCGGAAGTTTTTAAAGAACATAGGCTTAAATCCGATGAGAATTGATGATTTTATTGTTGGTTGATGTGTTGTGATGATTGGAACAAGTTTGGGTAATGTTTTAAGACATGTTGGTGCTTTTGGTTGAGGTCCCGGGAGCCTCAGGGTGAGTTCGGGTGATTAAACGAAGAGTTCTTGAAGTTTGGTGCAAGTTCATACTGCTGGTATCAGGTATTTTTGCTTCTGCGGAAATGGGCCGCAGAAGAGGTTCCGCAGAAGCGAGTTATAAGTCGCAAAAGCAGTTCGTGGTCTGGTAGGGTGGTTCCACAGAAGCGGAATGAGGTTCGCATCAGCGGGTCCGCAGAAGCGGACGGTTAACCGCAGAAGCGGGTTGGGTCGGAAGAGGGAGTTCCGCAGAAGCGGAATTTGAGCCGCAAAAGTGGAACTAGAATTTTAAATGAAAATCCACAAAAGCAGGAAATAGGCCGCAGAAGCGGTCTCGCCTAAGCGGGAGGGGGATCGCAGAAGCGAAAGTCGATTGGTGGCAGAAGGGTTTTTATTGGACATTTCATCCGCGAGTTCAACCATTTTTCCTCCATTGTTGAGCGACCTTGAGAGCATTAGGCGAGGATTTTGAGAGTCTTGATTGGGAATCAATTGGAGGTAAGTCCGTTGGCCTAATTGTTCAAGTTTATGGTAGAAATAACATGTAAATTTGTGGAAATTCATCAAAAATGGGGTAAGTTAGGGCTTGAGAAATTATAAGTTAAAAATGGAATTTGGAGGGCCAAATGGACTCCGATTTTGGTAAATTTGATATATATAGCCTCGTGGCGAGACGAGGAATGTGGTAATGTGAGTTTTGTAATTTTTCGAGAAGTGGTCCCGGGGCTCGAGTTTTGCTAGTTTCGAGATTTTTGCTATATTTTGATTGTTTTTGATTGGGTATTATTCCCTTGGCATAGTGTGATGTATTCTCTCTGATTTTGGTTAGATTTGACACGCGAGGAGGCCGAATTGAGGGGCAAAGGCATCGCGAGCTTGAGATTTCGCCGGTTCAAGGTGAGTAATACTTGTAAATGATATCCTGAGGGTTTGAAACCCTAGATTTGCACATCATAGTGATGTTTTGAGGTGACTTGCACACCGAATATGAGCGTGGGGTAGAGCACCGTTGAGAATTGTGACTTGGTCCGTCCCGGTTGTTGATTTTTACGTCGTATTTGAATGAAACTACTTGTTATCATCATAATTTGGGCCGATTGCCATGTTTGGGCTTCGTGCCAACTATGTGAATCCTTCAGGGATTGATGTCACTGTTTTCGCATTACTTTGCATATTATTTGATATCGGTCCAGGGTTTTAATATTGTTTTGCAAATTCAGCCATTTTTCATGATTTGAAAACTTAAATGATATCTTATTGAAGTTTTGAGCTGAGAACTGCTATTTTGTTGCTGCCCAAGGGGCTTAGGTGCATTTCTGGACTGAGCATGGGTTGGGCTGCGCGCCGCAGCAGTGTTATATGTGCATTTCTGGACTGAAGATAGATTGGGTTGCACGCCGCAGCGGTGTGATATTGATATTGCGCTTGGGCTGTAGGAGCCCCTCCGGAGTCTGAACCCCCACAATGAGCGTGGGCACCCAAATGGATCGGGCTGCGCGTCGCAGCGGTCATATGCATTGCATTGCATTCATGCATTGGATCCTGTTTGTACTACGTGTCATGACATCCAGCACTCTCATTTCATTTGCATCCATGCTACTTCTTGCATTGTTTACTAGGTACCTGGTATTAATTGTTAGTGGAGTACTGTGCCCGAAGGGCTGACTTATGTGCTGACTTGCACTGTCTGATTACGCATTCGTTTGCTTAGCTGTTGAAAAAGATATTTTCAAAAGAGGTTTTAACTGAGCCCAGATATTTTCTAAAGGATTTCACGATTTTACTGATTTCTCAAAGGATTGCATTGCTCTTTATAGCATGATGGAGTGCCTTACATGATTCCTGTTGCTCAGTTGTTATTTGCTTTTATTACTCATTGATTTGGAGTACTCACTTTATTCCCTGCACCTCGTGTGCAGTTGCAGGTATTCATTACCAGGTAGCGGGTTAGAGCTGATTGAGGGCTTTTTTATCATAGCTGAGCAAGGTGACCACCGGCGTTCGCGGCATTGTACTTCGTCCTTTGATTCCAGATTTTATTTTGCATATTATTATTGGCCCAGTAGTTGTGTTCTGTCTTCTTTAGATGCTCGTGACTTTTGACACCCCGGTCGGGATGTGTTGGGTTGTAGATATCGATTATTATTGTCATTAATTTGTATTTGTCTATTCATTTATGTTTCATAATTTTGAAAGAGGCATCGTTGTTTTGTTGGCTTGCCTTGTCTTCACGAGAGGCGCCATCACGACCGGGTTTGGAAATTGGGTCGTGACAAAAGGCCTCTTGAACTCAAGCCCTAATTCCCAATTTTCTTCCTTAATCCCCACTGAAATCATGATTAATCATTGGAAAAATGGTCTTAAACCCAAGTAATTAAGCTTAGGGAACTTACCCAACTGATATCCTTTGATTCCTCTCGAAATCCTATGCCTTAGCCTTTTTTCCCGTCTTCAAAATGATGAACTTAGCAAAATTTCGCGAAGAAAAAAATATATACCTTTTGGCCAGGGATTTTCGCATCTGCGACCATTCCACCGCATATGCGGTACCGCGTATGCGGTCTTTCCTCAACATCTGCGGAAATTACTTACCAATCAAATTCCGCATTTGCGGTCAACTCTTTGCACCCGTGTCATCGCAGATGCGGTGTGGCGCCACACCTGCGGTCCCCAAACCGCAGATGCGAAAACACCAGAAGCAGCAATCTCAGCAGCTGTAATAACACCTCAAACTCTCTGTTAACCACCCAAAATCACCCCGCGGCTCCCAGGACCTCAACTAAAAGCACAAACATAACCTAATACCTTATTCAAACTTGTTCCAATAATTAAAACACTTCAAACAACATCAAATCAACCAAAACACCTCGGATTCAACCCTAAGTTTCTAAAAACTTCCGAATTCCACTTTTGATAAAAAACCAACCAAACCACGTCCAAATAACCTGAAATTTTGCACAGACATCCCAAATGACACAACGTAGCTACTACAACTCTCGAAATTCCATTCTAACCCTTATATCAAAATCTTGCCTACCAACCGAAAATCGCCAAAATATCAACTTTTCCAGTTCAAGCCTAAATCTTCTCCAAACCTCCAAAACCCATTCCAATCACACTTCTAAGTCCCAAATCACCTCCCGAAGCTAACCGAACCATCGGAACTCACATCCAAGTCCATAACTCTCACGGCCTAGAATCAAAAAACACATAAGTCAACATCCGGTTGACTTTTCCAACTTACGCTTTCTTAAAAGAGTCTAAGTGTCTCAAACTTCACCAAAACCAATCCGGATTCAATCCAACCAACCCAATACCTCAAAACACGGATAAACAAAGAAATAAGAAGCAGAAATGGGGGAAACAGAGTGGTAACTCATGAGATGACTGGCCAGGTTGTCACGTCCTCCCCAACTTAAACAAATGTTCGTCCTCGAACGAGTCAAGAAACATATATGAAGCCTCAAACAGGTGAGGATATCTGCTCCGCATCTCCCGCTCGTTCTCCTAGGTAGCCTCCTCCACGGGCCGACCTTGCCACTACACTTTCACCGAAGCTATATCTTTTGATCTTAACTTCTGAACCTAATGCTCCAAAATATCTACTTGCTCCACATCATAAGTCAAATCACCCTCCAACTGAACCGTGCTGAAATCCATAACATGAGATGGACCTCCAATATACTTTTAAAGCATAACAACATGGAACACCGGATGCACACTCGACAAGTTAGGTGGCAAGGCAAGCTCATAAGCCACCTTCCCAATCCTCCAAAGTACCTCAAAAGGCCCAATGAACCGTGGACTCAACTTCCCTTTCTTTCCAAATCTCATAACACCCTTCGTGGGCGAAACCTTCAACAGGACCTTCTCACCAACCCTGTAGGACACATCTCGAACCTTCCTGTCAACATAACTCTTTTGCCTCAACTGCGCTGTACGAAGTCTCTCCTGAATTACCTTCATCTTATCTAAAGCATCCTGAACCAAGTCAGAGTTCAATAACCTAGCCTCACCGAGCTCGAACCAACCAACTAGAGATTTACAATGCCTCCCATACAAAGACTCATATGGAGCCATCTGAATGCTCGACCGGTAGCTGTTGTTATAAGCAAACTCTACAAGTGGTAGAAACTAATCCCATGAATCTCCGAAATCAATAACACAAGTGCATAGCATATCCTCCAATATCTTAATAGTGCGCTCGGACTGCCCGTCCATCTGAGGGTGAAAACATGTGCTTAACTCCACCTGAGTACCTAACTCTTGCTGAACAGACTTCCAAAACTAGAAGTAAACAGAGTGCCCCGATCTGAAATGATGGAAACTGGGACACCATGCAACCGAACAATCTCACGGATATATATCTCTGCTAACCGCTCTGAAGAATAAGTAGTACAGATAGGAAGAAGTGCGCGGACTTGGTCAGCCCATCCACAATCATCCAAATAGCATATAACTTCTTCAAAGTCCGTGGAAGCGCAACTACAAAGTCCATAGTGATCCGCTCCCACTTCCACTCCGGAATAACCATCCGTTGAAGCAAGCCACCCGGTCTTTGATACTCATATTTCACCTTCTGATAATTGAGACACCAAGCTACAAATCCCACAATATCTTTCTTCATTCTCCTCCACCAATAATGTTATCTCAGATCTTGATACATCTTTGCGGCTCCTGGATGAATAGAATACCACGAGCTATGGGCCTCCTCTAGAATTAACTCCCAAAGCCCATCTACATTGGGCACACAAATCCGGCTCTGCATCCTCAATACCCCATCATTTCTAATAGTTACATCTCTGGCATCATTGTGCTGAACTCTGCCCCTAAGGACAAGCAAATGGGGATCATCATACTGGCGCTCTCTGATGCGCTCATATAGGGAAGATCGAGAAATCACACAAGCCAATACTCGATTGGGCTCTGAAATATCAAACCTCACGAACCGGTTGGCCAAAGCCTGAACATCAACCACGAGAGTCTCTCGCTAACTGGAATATATGCCAAACTCCCCATTCTTACTACCTTTCGACTCAAAGCATCGACCACCACATTGGCCTTCCCCAGATGGTACAATATAGTGATGTTATAATCTTTAAGCAACTCCAACCATCTCCGCTGGCTCAAATTAATATCCTTTTGCTTGAACAAATTTTAAAAACTACGATGATCAGTGAATACCTCACAAGATACGCCATACAAGTAATGCTTCCAAATCTTCAATGCGTGAACTATGGCAGCCAACTACAAATCATGAATGGGGTAGTTCTTCTCATAGGGCTTCAACTGACGAGAAGCATAAGCAATAACTCTACCCTCCTACATCAACACACAACCAATTCTTACTCTCGAAGCATCACAAATACACGGTGTATGAATCTGAAGCTGATGGAAAAATCAACAGTGGAGTTGTGGTCAAGGAGGTCTTGAGCTTCTAAAATCTCTCCTCACACTCATCCGACCATAAGAATGAAGCACCCTTCTGAGTCAACTTGGTCAAGGGCGATGCGATAGATGAGAGTCCATGAACAAATCAGTGATAATAGCCTGCCAAACTAAGAAAACTGCGAATTTCTATGGCTGAGGACGGTCTAGGCCAACCTTGAACCACCTCTATCTTCTTTGGATCAACCTGAATACCCTCAGTAGACACCACGTGTCCCAAGAATGCCACTGAATTGAGCCAAAACTCACACTTGGAGAACTTTGCATAAAGCTCCTCCTCCCTCAATCTCTGCAACACAACCCTCAAATTCTCCACTTGCTCCTCCGGACTACGCAAATATATCAGAATATCATCAACGAAGACTATGACAAATGAGTCAAGATAAGGCCAGAACACACTGTTCATTAGATTCATGAATGATGCTAGGGCATTGGTGAACCCAAAAGACATCACCAGGAACTCATAATGGCCATATCTGGTCCTGAAGGTCGTCTTAAGAATATATGAATCCCTGATCTTCAACTGGTGATAACCTGAATGGAGATCAATCTTGGAGAATACCCTCGCTCCCTGAAGCTGGTCGAATAAATCATTAATGCGAGGTAAAGGGTATTGGTTCTTAATTGTTACCTTGTTCGATTGCCTATAATCAATGTACATTCTCATAGTGTCATCCTTCTTCTTCACAAACAGAACCAGCTCACCCCAAGGTGACACACTAGGCTGAATGAACCCTTGCTCCTTTAACTCCTTCAACTCTGTTGGTGCCATACCATATGGCGGAATAGAAATGAGCTGATTTCTCGACACTAGGCCAATACCAAAATCAATATCCCTTTCCGGTGGCATACTCGGCAAGTCTACAGGAAATACATTAGGGAAATCCCTTACAATCGATATAGAATCAATACTGGGAGTCTCAGCTCCAACATCTCTCACAAAGGCTAGATATGAAAGACAACCCTTCCCAACCATACGTTGGGCCTTTAATAAAGAGATCGTTCTACTAGGAACGTAATCAGTCACACCTCGCCACTCGATCTGTGGCACACCGGTATTGCCAATGTGACCGTCTTAGCATGACAGTCTAGAATAGCGCGACACGGAGATAGCCATCCATGCCCAAAATGACATCGAAATCCACTATACTCAATAATAAAAGATCAACTCGGGTTTCCAAACCCCCAATAGTAACCACACACGACCGGTACACACGATCTACAACAACAGTATTGCCCATCAGGGTAGATACATGAACAGGTAAAGTAAGAAACTCACGGGGCATACCTGAATAATGAGCAAAGTATGATGACTCATAAGAATAGGTGGAACCAAGATCAATAATATAGAGTCATCTTTGTGGCAGATTGAAACAATACCTGTAATAATAGCATCTGAAGGAATAACATTGGTTCTGCCTGGGAGAGCATAGAAACAGGCCTGACTACCTGCTGATAGATATCCCCCTCTAGGGCGTCCCCTGGCTGACTGACCTCCACCCCTAGCTGGCTGGACGGATGGTGGTGGAGCAACTGGAATTGAAGCTGATGACTTACCCCTCTACTGGGATAAACTAGCAACACAACGAGGACACTGCCTCCACATGTGACCTATCTCGCCACACTAATAACAACTCCAAGGTGCTGGAGAAGGGGACTGAAGGGAACCCCTCGCACACAAGTGAGTAGCAGATGCACTCGGCATAGAAGAGCCCTGAACTGAGGGATCACTGGACGAACTCTAAGCTGGAAGGGCACTAAGCAATGACTGGCCCTGGTGCCAACTTTAAGAACCATGGCCCGATGACGCCCCACGATGACCTGGGCATGCTGGCTGAGCAGGCCTAAATGGATGGCCTCTGTCGTTCTGAAACTGAACCCTCGAAGGAGAACCACTATAACTACCAAATCCTCGAGGCCTCTTGGCCTCTCTCTCATCTCGCTCCTGACGATGGACGGACTCAATTTACCATGCAATATCCACAAGCTCCTCGAATGTAGCACCAGTCACCCTCTCCCTGGTCATAAGAATACGGAGCTGATAAGTAAGTCCATCAACAAACCTCTAAATCCTCTATCTATCTGTCAGGACTAACCATAAGGCATGACAAGCCAACTCGAAGAACCTCAACTCATACTGAACACAGTCATCTCCCCCTAATACAACCACTCAAACTGCCTATGCAGCTCCTCTCTGTGAGACTGCGGCATATACTTCTCCTGAAAGAGAACGGAGAACTGCTGCCAGGTAAGGGGTGCTGCAAAAATAGGCCTATGCCTCTCAAAATCCTCCCAACAAAGTGAAGGCAGTTCCTAAAAACTGATAGGTAGTGAAAGCGACCCTGTTGGTCACCAAAATACCCGCGGTATGAAGCATCCTCTGACACTTGTCCAAGAAGCCCTGGGAATCCTTGCCCTCTACGCCACTGATGGTCGGAGGCTGAAGCCTACCAAATCTCTCCAATCTACGTTGCTCGACATCTAGCATAGCAGGAACTACAGAGTCTTGAGCAGCTGCACCCGGCTGGGCGGGGTATGCCCCCGACGTCTGAAGTCCCTGCACGACTTGCTCAGGTGTGCGAACGGCGGGAGTCTGACTACCTCCCCCGGCCTGAGAAGTAGCTGCGGCTGTAGTGGATGAAACTGCCTGAGCTTGGCCAGTGCAAACGGTAAGATCTGAGCCAAGGCCTCCTGAAGACCTGGAATCACAATGCGCACAGCTGGTGCCGGAGCTGGTGCTGCTGGAGCGTCCACAGCTAGGACCTGGTCCTGAACTGAGGCAGCTGGTGGATCTACAGGTGTTGCCCTCGCTGCTCTACCTCTACCACGACTGCCTCCTCGTCCTCTGGTGGCCACAGCTGGTGGAACTGGTGGTCGTCCATCCTGTCCGGTAGCGCGTGTCCTCACCATCTGTGAGCAAATAGAATAACACAATTTTAGTACTCGAATCAACAAGTTCACACAACAAGAATTTCAAGAATATAAAGTTTTTCCTAAAGGTTTTGCAGCCTCTCGAGGATAAATACAGACGTCTCCGTACCGATTCACGAAACTTTACTAAACCTGCTCATGACTCGTGAGACCTATGTAACCTAGGCTCTAATACCAACTTGTCACGACCCCAAATCCGAACCCGGTCGTGATGGCGCCTCTCATGAAGACAAGGCCAGCCAACTAATCCCAATCCACTTTTTAAAATAGTTAAACAACATAAAGTAGTCTAAAACATGAATTAATAATACTAAGTAGCGGATAATATCAATAAAATGCGGAAGTATAACCCAATACAGCCCTAACTGGGGTGTCACAAGTCATAAGCATCTAACAACACCGAATACCCAAATGTAACTATAGAGTTTAGTACTAAACTAAAAATATAAAAGGAAAGAGGTAGGGATGAGCTCCGGGCTGCGAACGCCAACAGCTACCTAAAGACTCCTCGAATAACCGCCTGAAGCTGGGATGAATCAGCACTAGGGAGCGGGACCAGCTACGCCTAAATCTGCGTATAGGGCAGGGAGTAAAGTGAATATTCCAACTCAGTGAGTAACAAATGTAGATAATGACTGAAAGTAAGAAAATACATAAAGGCACAAGGCATTCTATAATGAAGCAGTAAAACCAATTAAAACTAGTAAATCAGTGCAAAGTTAAGTAAAAATCCTTTAGGTAATTTAGGTAAAGTAAACAAATAGAAGTTCGTCCCTCAGGCACAGTATCAACAAATTTGCCCCGCGGGTGACATCTCAAAACAATACCAACCCCTCGGGCTCAATCTCTCATAACAATGGGTACCCACGCTCACCTGGGGTGTGCAGACTTCTGGAGGGGCCCCTTATGGCCCAAGCGCAATAACAAGCCATCTCGTGGCATCAAAACTGGGCCCTCAGCCTTATATCAATCAAGCCACCTCGTGGTGTACATATCTCAGGCCCTCGGCCTCAAATCAGTATCAGTGTTTCCTCATAATATAGGCTCTCAGCCTTACTCAGTCAAAAATCCTCACAAGCCCCTCGGGCAATAGTAAAACAGTGTTACTCAACCCAAACATCATTTAAAATATCATTTAAGTCTCAAAACTGAGTAATAAAATAGTGGAAAATAACATAACTGAGTTCAAGTAATAAGTCAAAATAATGAGGAAATATCAATAAAAAGCCCCTAAGGGTTCAAATAGTTGGCACGAAGCCCAAATATGGCATTCAGCCCAAATCATAATGATGGAAAATAAGTTTCAGTCAAATATGTGGTAAAACCATCAACCAGGACGGACCAAGTCACAATCCCCAATAGTATATGACCCCACGCTGGTCAACAAGCGTGTGTCTCACCACAACATAACACTACGGTGTGTAATCCGGGGTTTCAAACCCTCAGAAAATCATTTACAATCATTACTCACCTAGAACCGACTAAATCTTTAGCTCGCAACACCTTTGCCCCTCGAATCGGCCTCCACGCGCGTTGAATTTATTCAAAACTCAGAACGAGGGCATCAAAATATGCCAAGGGGGAACAAAGCCCAAGCAAAAATAATCAATAAAGGGCAAAAATCCCGAAATTACCAAAACCCGACCACCGGGCTCACGTCTCGAAATTCAAAAATTTCTACACCAATATATTTCTTATCTCCCCGCGAGTTCATACATACCAAGGACACATAAATCAGAGTCCAAATGGCCCCTCAAATTCCCATTTAAAGGCCTCTTAAACTCAAGCCCTAATCCCTAATTTTATTCCTTAATCCCACTAAAATCATGATTAATCAATGGAAAAATGGTCTTAAACCCAAGTAATTATGTTTAGGGAACTTACCTAACTGATATCCTTTGATTCCTCTCGAAATCCTATGCCTTAGCCTTTTTTCCCGTCTTCAAAATGATGAACTTAGCAAAATTTCGCGAAGAAAAAAATATATACCTTCTGGCTAGGGATTTTCTCATCTGCGACCATTCCACCGCTTCTGCGGTACCGCATATGCGGTCTTTCCTCCATATCTATTAAAATCACTTACGAATCAAATTTCGCATCTACGGTCAACTCTTCGCACCTGCGCCTTCATAGGTGCGGTCAATCCACCGCATATGTGGTTCCTGACTCTCCCCTCAAATTTGCTTCTGCGACTTCCACTTCCACACGTGCGACGCTACACCCATGGTCCCCAAACCGCTTATGCGAAAACACTAGAACCAGCAATCTCAGCAGCTGCAATAACACCTTAAACTCTCTGTTAACCACCCAAAATCACCCTGAGTCCCCCGGGACCTCAAACAAAAGAACAAACATAACCTAATACCTGATTCAAACTTGTTCCAATCATCAAAACACTTCAAATAACATCAATTCAACCAAAACACCTCGGATTCAAGCCTAAGTTTCTAAAAACTTGCGAATTCCGCTTTTGATCAAAAACCCAACCAAACCATGTTCGAAAAACTTGAAATTTTTCACACACATCCCAAATGACACAACGAAACTACTACAGCTCTCAGAATTCCATTCCAACCCTTATATCAAATTCTCACCTACCAACCGGAAATCGCCAAAATATCAACTTCACCAATTCAAGCCTAAATCTTCTCTAAACCTCCAAAACCCATTCCGATCACACTCCTAAGTCTCAAATCACCTCTTGAAGTTAACCGAACCATCGAAACTCACATTCGAGTCCTCTAACACATAAGTCAACATACGGTTGACGTTTCCAACTTAAGCCTTCTTAAAATAGACTGAGTGTCTCAAATTTTACCAAAACCAATCCGGATTCAATCCAACCAACCCGATACCTCAAAACACGGATAAGCAAAGCAATAAGAAGAAAAACTGGGGAAACGAAGCGGTAACTCATGAGACGACTGGCCGGGTCGTCACATACGAGTAAGTCCATATGATCTTTTTGAGTAAGTATGCATGTTTGGTTTGGAGACCTGAGGGCTTGGGTCAGTTTTGGATAGGTTTCGAGATGTTTTTACACTTAGAAAAGTTGTAGGTTTTGCTGTCTCAGGTACTCAATGATTTTGTTCGTCGCATTCGCGTGGCTTCTCTCACCAATGTATAAGGAAAGTTCCTCAAGTGTTTGATTTGTTCATCGTGAATGCGAAGCTCAGAACACGGATGCGAAGCTTGGGGGGTACCCTTCGCGAACGCGAAGTCCTTTTTGGCCAAGGACTGGGGGAAGGGATTTTATTATATGCAAACGCGTCCACTCGACCGTGAACATGAAGGACATCTGGGCCTGACCCATCGCAAATGCGACAGGCCTATCGCAAACGCGATGAAGGCCTGCCCAGTCATTTTAAAATAGATTCCAATGCGGACAGAACTCATTTTTCTTTATATTTTCGAACTCCCAAGGCCTAGATGCGATTTTCTTCACACCAATTCGTCCCCAAAGTGTTGGTAATCAAATCTAAACTTTACTCTTTCAATTACCCAATGGTTTTCATCACTTTTTAATCAAAAAATCAAGAGTTTTCATGGTAGAAATTATGAATGTCGGTAAAGTTAGGTTTTTTTTTTTGAATAATTGGGATTTAGACCTCGTTTTGGTATCAATTTCAAAACTAATTGCATATTTGGGCTCGTGGGTGAATGGGTGATCGGGTTTTGGTCCAAACCTCAAGTTTTGACAAAGCAGGCCCGGGATCGATTTTTGAATTTTGGGGGAAAATGGTAGAAAATGTATAATTTAGCATTGGGTATGAATTCCTTAGCAGTTAATGATTTTGATAAATTAATTTTGACAAGATACAAGTAATTTGGAGGTGAATTCTAAAGGAAAGGCGGTGTTTGAGGCTTGAGTTGGCCCTGGAAATTCGAGGTAAGTATTTGGTTTAACCGTAGCTTGAGGGAATAGGTATTGTGCTATATTTGCTAAGTGCTAGTGTAGTGTACGACGTATAGGTTTGGTAATGAGTATATATACATCGTTGTCAAGCATGCCCATAAGTCTTAAATTGTAATCGTTGTGTTTATGAATAAGTACTACAAATGCTTTAGTTGTTGATTCTCCGTGTTGGTCAAGAATTATGATTATTTTCGTGGTATTTGTTCATTGTTGAGTATGGTTTTTAGTTGAGGTTTCATTCGTGAAGTTAAATGTTGGTATAAGATTGATTATAGCTGACTCCATTGCCGGGATGTGTTCATTCTTATTGACGATTCCCTTGACAGAATATTGTTGTTTCCTTATTGTTCCCTTGCCAGAATTTTTTATGCACTACTGAAAAATTGGCCTACAGTAACGGTTGGGAAACTGTTCCCATAGACTGTTTAACTGTTTCCATATAGATATTGGAACGGTTTACAGACTGTTCCATCAGCTCGCGCGGCAATAGGTCTATGGGAACGGTTTGCACTCTCCGTGGCTATAGATGCATCTATCGCAACGGTTTTCCCTTTCTCTGTTGGAACGATTATATTTTTCAATTGGAATGGTTTAAAACCGTTACTATACTGTATATGGAACGGTTCTTAATCGTTACCATATTATTTAATGCAACACTTTTGTAAGCTATTGTTACGGTTATTTATGGATATAACAACAGTTCATTTACCCCTATTGCAACGGTTTTATTTTTGTGCGGGAACAGTTTATATGTTATTATGGAACGGTTTGTCTGACCTATCGCAACGGTTTGCATTGTATCATGGAATGCCAATTTGTGTCCTATTGCAATGGTTCTGGTAGGCTACTACAACAGTTCAGGTGAAAAAAAATAACAGAGCCCCTAATATAAATAAATATTTTTATATATAAAATAAATTATAATAACACTAAAATTTAAATAAATTATAAAATAAATATTTTAATAACATAAATTATCCATAAAGTAAATATTGTACCCAAAATGCACAAGTTTAATACATTTCAAGAGAGTAATTAGTTTCAAAAAGGTTGATAACAAAAGATTCCTATAGAACATTCATCTATAGCAATTCAAATTTCATCACAAGTACGGTCTAGTTCTTCACTTTCATCATCTTCTTAGATTTCTTAATTTACTCCACCTACAAAAGAGGATAAATAAAGTCATTACTCTTCAAGAGGATAAACTAAGCCATAGCTTGAAAGAAAAACAAGTAAATCACCCCCACCATCATTGAAAATATCATTACCAAGAGTTCTATCGTGAAAAAATTTTGGAAATTAACAAGCTGGATTAAAAATTGTTCCTCCGTATCAAAATTAGGATCATTTAGCAAGTATCACCACACTCAACAAAATAAAACTTCCAAGAACAAGATTCATTATAACCCAAACATTTCTCTTCTTAGAACCTGATTTTGAAGCCACATAATTAACCATTTTCATAATCTCAACACCATTCATAATGGCATTCTTCCTCATAGTACTAATTAGGTTAGAAGGATCAACGCTTACTAACAAAAATAAAATCCTTTTTTTTGAGGAAAAAACAACAATAGTTGTGTACTATAAATATAGGTTTCCTAATAGACAATTGGATCACCTCCACAAGTGTCACGACCCTAGTTTACCAATTGTGAACACGTCATGACGGCACCTAGTCTTCGCGACCAGGTAAGCCTAA
>MU751473.1:28805-41156 GCA_026770625.1 Nicotiana glauca
TCGGGGTCAATTTCCTCAGGGAGCTAGTTATGGGAGTCGAGTATTTGTGGAGTCTAGGAAGGTGTTTTGGCTCCTAATTTTTCTTCTATCATTTTTGGTTTTTTTCTTTTGTTTATCAACTAAATTTATCAACTACAATTGTAAACTAAATTATGCTAAGTAATGATGCTAGTTGTATGCAATAAGAGAAAAGCACTAGGTTGTAGCACTTGCGTAGGTGACTAATTAACGGGCGTAGAATTCTAATGCAAGGATGATAATTGAGGGAAATATGGATAACAGTTGCACTTAGCACTCACTCTCACACCTCTCGGTAGAGAGAGTGATTTTTCCCAATTGACTCTCTCGAGACCAATTGGGTAGGCTAATTTGTCCAAGCAACTAATGGTTCAAGTAGGGTAGTTACTCTCTCGAGGTTTAACCCGTTACTTGGGACTACCATTCTCATGGGTCCATCCCAAATACTTGTAGGGTTAATTGTGAGGTCATAGACTCTCTCTTTCTCAAGAAGAGTCAAGACCCACTAAGCTAGACTTAGTGTTTGCAACCATCAAATCCAAGTGAAAACATACAATCAACCCAAATACCAAACACCCAACATCATCCAAGCATTAAGCAAAAATACCCATTAATTACCCACACTAGGGTTGAGCCACAACCCTAGCTAATGGGTTTAGCTAGACAGGGAAGAAGTAAAAATAAAAGAAATACTAGAAGAAATTGACATAATCATTAACTAAAGATTAATCTACTTGAATCCACGTTAATTGTAAGAGAAAGTTACCTAAAGTAGGCTAATAAAAATTGTCTCGTGCTCAGCTACGCAGATCTACTACAAAAACTCTCTCTAAAAAAGTAAAATGTTCTATTTATACTACACAGGAAAAACCAGACAAAAATACCCTTGAGGGTGTGGCGTGGACCGCATAGAAATGTCATGCGGCCGCGCAGGGCAAATGGCCTTCATATCTAGGCTTCTGGACTTGAGGATGCGGACCGCGTCAAAATGCCACGCGGCCGTATAGGTTGAGTCATGCGGACCGCGTGGAAATGGTGCGCGGCCGCACAGGTGTGGTCATGCGGACCGCGTGGAAATGGTGCGCGGCCGCACTGTAGAAATCGTCCCATTTTTAGTTCTCTGATCTTTTACCCACGCGGACCGCACCGATTTGGTGTGCGGCCGCGTGGGACTTTTCCTTGTCTTTTTGGGCCTCTGATCAACCGTCATTGTGGACCACGTGAAAATGAATGCGGTCCGCGTGGAGCTTCTTCAGAATTGTTGCTTCTCTGAACTTTTTTGCACGGCCACATGACAAATCAGTGTGGACCGCGCAGCTTGGGCTTTAGCTTGATAGCTGTCTGAACCTTCCTGTGCGGCCGCACATCAAAATAGTGCGATCCGCATAGGTCATCTACTTTCCCACTTTCAGTCGTCTTTTGGCGCTTGGCAGGTTTCACTCCTTCTTTGAGCCGATTTGTGGTATTCATCATCTAGTCGCTCAAACCTGCAATCAAGCGCAACTTGTAAGTAATTAAGGACTAATCAAGCGCAATTTATGCATAAAGCTTAGGTAAGAATGGGTATAAAACATGCACAATTCATAGTTATCAGCGTCACATGAAATTCATTTTTCAATTCTAAGGAAGGTCAGTGTATTTCTGGATGTGTTGTTTTAGGTATTTTTTCACATTCTTCTGGTTATTTCATCACAACAGGGTAACAAGTTATGCTGTCTATGTAAGGAATTTGTCCTTGATTGCAGGATGTCCGCAAAGATAAATCAAAGTATAGAGGTCAATAGAATAGGCAAGATATGTATACACAACAAGCAGATAGACACTCAAAAAAAGGGGAAGGATGCGGCAAAGACTTAGAGAACTTAATATCATAACAGAAGTTTCAGGTTAGAAATTTGATATGATATTGTACCATTGTGTTATCAAGCTCCACTGCTGCAGTAAGTTTTAGGAATTTGATGTGGTTGTCTTGTTCTGAAAGCTGAAACTTTAAGAACTACTCGAATAGTTCTATACTTCTATTATGCTGCTACAAAAAATTCTTATTATTTCGCAAACTGTGGAAAATTATTCTATGTTCGTAAATCCAAATAACTGAATATATGTTGGTTCCAAGAAGGAAATTTTTCTCCATCAAAGTAACTTCTGTTTGAATGCTGGGGCTCCATTTGTTTCTGGAAAAACATTTTCTTTCTGTTTCCTTTCATAAATTTATCTATAACGTTTTTCTCTTCCTGATTATATGTTCTAAATCCAAACTGGTTCTAGTTTCTTGTGGTTGTAAATTAAGAAAAACCAACAAATACGGATGAAAGAAAGAATAGAAGAGGAAATGACATCCTTGATTTCTAAAGTTATGATCTCATACTAGCATCTTATCCGCCATCAGTAAATTATTCTCTATCTCTCTGGCCTAATCATAATCAGTTAAGAAAATATTTGGAGAAAGCCGTCAAAAGCTGGCTTACTGAATTAACAAGAAACAATTGGAAGATATTCGCTCTGTATATGATGTACCAATTTCAAGTGAATAAAAATAGTTTCTTTGGTTTAAATTGCTTTGCCATTTGAAATTAATCTGATAGAACAAAATGACAATATCTACATTCGTCTTAATTTAGATGAACTGTTACTTAATATTATTACATTGATGTCAAAGTTATTCATCTATGATTTTCACTCTCCTTTAGATCTAATAACTACAACCTAGACAGAGAAAACGAGATAGATAAATTTAAGAAAGAGAGTTTGGGTTGACGAATACCCTATAATTGTTAAGTAGAGAGAATTTATTGGAGGACGATGTTACCGAGGGTGGAAACTTGGCAAAAGAAGGCTGATATCTCCAGCATGGTTCTTTCAATCACTCATTCTGGTTTTCCTGCTACTTTTCTCATATGGAGTAGATGAAATAAAATTTATATGTGCCTAGTGTCATACTTTTGTCAGTAAGGAGAATTGAGAATGGATTGCATAATCTTTATTATTACCTTTAGGTTCTAATTGTTTCCTCGTTATCTGACGGTATTATGTGTTAATATCTATCAGTTCAATAACTCAAGTAAGGGGATTAGCAAATATATATACTTCCTGGACAAGGATACAACTAGGTTACAAGAGAAAACAAAAAATTAGTTGGCACGAGCTTGGCAGAGGAAGGATACATAGGAAAAACATGACAGTTTTAAGTTACAAGTTCGAATTTTAAATATTCTAGTGCAACCGTATTAAATGCACTTATTACTGTCCATCACATTTATAGTGGTGCAACATATATCTATGAAGAACTAATTATTTTGAAAAGGTTATGGTTAAAAAGCGATGTCAGAAGTTTGATTTAAATTGAAAATGTAAAAGACGAAAAATAGACAGCTAACTATGACCATATGTGTCCGTATTATGTGCTTCTATAACTTAATGTAGTGATACATAGAAACTGTCCTGTGGTCACAGTCCACATGTATGATAATGTGGTCAATTTGTCCCTCTTTCTTTCCATGTTGATAAAGATATAGTTGTATGTAAATCTTGTGAACTACCATATTTCCCTTTCTGTTAACCTAATCAAATTATTTAAGTACCTGGTATCATCTATTTCCCTGTTGTATCGTACCAAATAAATGCTTTTCCAGCAAATACTTCAAAAGATTGCTACTTACAGTATGTCCAATCTTACCTATACTGAATATTATATTATACTATACTATATCTTTCTAAATTTCTGTTGCTGGATCTTTTCAGTTTCTTAAAGTATGGGTACTCAGAGATTATTTGTGATACGAACTTCAAATTCCAGATCCAACTATCAAACTAGACCTGGAGCGACTGATAGATGATTTTGTTTTCATGTGTTTTTTTTGTTAGAAATTATTTTCTTCCCCATGTGCCATCTTTGGAGATATCAGATGTTTGTATTCTTTGGATTTTAATCAGTGCTTCTCTCATTTAGCCTACAGTACTAGTTGTCCTTTGGTTTTTGGAGCTAAAATTTTGTTGGCAAAGAGTTATGTGTTGGTATTCATAGTGAATGTATCTCCTTTGTCCCATAAGCTTCTATTTTGAATGTTCTTTTAATTGTGAACCTCTAGGGAGCCATTAACATACTCATTGATGTCTACGAGAAGGAATTTGACAATATGGGTGGCTATCTTGCTAATTCTTGTCAGGTACATAATAGTCTGCTTCTTTGTGTTGCTCTATTTTCATTTCCGACCAATGCCACGTTCCATATGTACTTTCTATCTTACCATTTGCTCGTTCGTATAAAAACTGTGAAGGTTATTGTGATGATTTATTGTATGAAGCAGACGTGACCCTAGTTTGTCTGAAATATGCAAGGTCTGGTCTTTATTGATGTTAAATTTATAGGTGTGTATGAAGGTTTGTAAATCTTGTAGCCAATCATTAACTAGTTTTAATGCCTGGCAGAACTTCTCTGGCTCTAAAGTTGTCTAATCCACATGATATGTTTGAAGCACTTAGTAGTTGCATTTGATTATGGGCTTTTCCTATTCATTACTGCAGGTTAATTTGGAGAGGGCGCGGCACTTTATACAAGCCATTGGTTCTTATGAGAATGCTGTCTTTTGGAAGCGTATCCAGGTTTGTCTGTGATGTCATTATATCATGCCATCCGAGTTTTAGTAGATGTGGGGTTCTCTTGGCTCCTATCTTTTGCGGTTGGCAAGTCTTAACCTTTATTTTGTACTTTTGCTACAATTTGTTTGGTCACCTCTTAGTGACGTGTTTTCTTTTTTTTTTTTGAGTTGAACTCTATATGCAATATCTGTCGTTCTATCTTCTTCGTCGGAAATGGAAGCATCATCATTTTGTCAATTCACATACCTACCAGATCTATTGTTCTTTTCCTCTACCGTAATTTAGATATTAAATAATACCACATGCTTATGAATAATGAGTGCACGTGATATCTTACACGAATATCACATAGTATGCATGCTTTTTGCCTCGATGATAGCATAGTTCAAGGGGCAAATCTGTGAGATCTATTAGGCTTAAGCTGACAATACGTATCATGAATTTGGTTGTGACAAAATTATGACAACTCAATCTAAGTTAATAAGATGAAAGGGAACAATAGTGTCTAGCCATTAACTTTCTGTTGCTTCTTTTTTCTTTGTTATTTTTATAATATTTTGTTTACCCCTGATTTTGTTCCATCTACACTGTTATATATAGTTTTTATAACTGAAATTTCTTATTTCTTCTATAGGTTTTGGATATTGAAGTTTACTAGAAGCAAATTTTTGACGACATACAGATTAACCATCATTTTACTGGGAGTTTCAAGAAAATTTTAATTACAATCGAGGGAAATTAGTGATATCTAATTTTTTGCTAAATTTTTAGAAACACGATATTGTGACTAACATACATTATTGATGTATGGTGCAAATAAATGATTTTGATCATTTTTGGCATTATTTTATAAAAGCAACATGATCTATGTATTAATTTCCAAATTTTCTAGTTGCAAATTGAATGTGATTTAGGGACTTGTGACTTGTTTCTCTAGGGACTAGACTGTTAGTCCTTAAATCCTTTTTAGGAGTGAAAAATTTGGTTGCTAAATCTGTAGCTTCGTAGTACGGACCTGTTCGACTTAGGGACAAACTTTAAATTTCTCCGAAAAAGATATAACAGCCAGCTTCTAACTGGCCGCGAAACGTTTTAATGACTACATTTAAACTAGTCCCGAAAACATTTTAAGGACCAGGAATTTAGTCCCTAAAATATGCAAATAGGCACCAGAAACAAGGTTCTTAAAAACCATTTAAGGACTAGTTTTAAACTGGTCGTGAAACAATTTTAGCGACTAGCACTGTATCTCATCCTTAATGATCTTTAGCGGCGGAAGCGATAAGGACCAGATTAGCTGGTCATTTGGGACCAATTTTGCACTTTTAGGGACCAGTTTTCCCTTCACTATTGAGCATTTTTCTTGTAGTGTATCGCCAGGCCCAGCCAGTGGACCTGCCTCGTCCACTGGGCAGAATGGTCGTCCCCCGCCTGCTGGGCCGAGCCCAACTTCTCCTTCCATACCCCCACCTAGCTCTCCTCCTTGTCCAACCCCGATATCTTACTCTAGTCTACCCATAGGTCCTATTACTAGGAGTCAGCATAGGATCTACAAACCTAAGAAGTCTTTCAACCTTCTTACATCCGTATCTAAATCCCCTCTATCCCGTAACCCAGTGTCTGCTCTTCGTGACCCGAATTGTAAAATGGCTATGGATGATGAATATAGAGCTCTTATTCAAAATAAGACGTGGGAGTTGGTGCCCCGTCCTCCAAATGTTAATGTCATTCGATCTATGTGGATTTTTGCTCATAAATAAAAATCTGATGGTTCGTTTGAGAGGCATAAAACTCGTCTTGTAGGTGATGGTAAAACTCAACAGGTTAGCGTGGATTGTAATGAGACATTTAGTCCAGTAGCCAAATCAGCCACTATTCGCACGGTTCTCAGTTTGGCTCTTTCAAAGGCTTGGCCGATTCATCAACTTGACGTAAAAAATGCTTTCTTACATGGCAAACTCAAGGAGACTATTTACATGTATCAACCTTTAGGGTATCGGGATCCTGATAGACCTAATCATGTGTGTTTGATGAAGAAATATCTTTATAGGCTTAAACAGGCTTCGTGGGCTTGGTATAAGAGATTTGCTGACTATGTCCATATTCTTGGGTTTTCTCACAGTACTTCAGATCATTCTTTGTTCGTTTATCGTTGAGGTACTTCTATGGATTATCTTTTATTGTATGTCGACGATATTATTTTGACTGCTTCCTCTGATGAGGTCCGCCAGTCTATCATATCAATTCTTAGCTCAGAATTTGCTATGAAAGACTTGGGCCATTTGAGCTATTTTTTGGGCATTGCCGTCACTCGTCATGCCGGCGGTTGGCTGAGATCATTGACCGAGCTGTCACGTCATCGTGTAAGCCATCTCCTACTCCAGTTGATACAAAATCGAAGCTCGGTCCTACTACAAGCAAACCTGTTGAGGATCCATCTATTTATAGGAGTCTTGCAGGGGCACTTCAATACCTTACATTCATGAGACCCGATATTACTTATGCTGTGCAATATGTATGCTTATTCATGCATGACCCAAGGGATGATCACATGCAAGCTCTTAAGAACATAGTGCGCTACCTACAGGGTACTCTGGATTTTGGTCATCACCTTTGTCTATCTTCCACATCCACTCTTGTCTCGTATACTGATGCTGATTGGGGAGGATGCCCCGATACACGACATTCAACATCGGGTTATTGTATCTTTATGGGTGATAACTTGATCTCTTGGTCCGTCAAATGTCAAGCTACTTTATCCCGTTCTAGTGTAGAGGCAGAATACCGAGGGGTTGCCAATGTGGTTTCTGAGTCGTGTTGGTTGCGAAACTTGCTTTTGGAACTTCATTGTCCTATTCCACGGGCTACATTGGTATACTGGGATAATGTTAGTGCCATATATTTTGCCGGTAATCCTGTTCAGCATCAACGCACTAAGTATATTGAGATGGATATTCATTTTGTACGGGAAAAGGTGGCTCGTGGCCAGGTTCGAGTGTTACATGTCCCCTCTCATTATCAGATTGCAGATATCTTCACCAAGGGCCTTCCGTTGGTGTTATTCGAGGATTTTCGGGACAGTCTTAGCATTTGGCGACCTCCCGCTTCGACTGCGGGGGTGTGTTAGAATATATGATAAATATATTCTGACAGATTCTATATATCATCTTTGCTAGGTGTATATCTAGTTTCTAATATATAGCTGGTTAGTTTCCTTAATTATAGCCTAATTATACTCTTGTATTTGGTGTATATAAACAGATTATTCTAAGGAAATGAGACGGGGAATTAATCTCTTTCAGTTACAAAGGATTTGTAACTATGTTATTATAAGAGCCCGCAAATTTAACAATCTTGATACCGTTATATACATTTGATATGGTATTTTGAGTGGAACATTTTTGTTAAAAAGTTTGAAAATATGATTTTATATAGTTATTAATATTACTGCTTTCGAATATACTTTAAATTATACATATAATATGAGATAGTTTACGTGATTTTCTTTATTGTAAAGATAAAAATTATTTTTCTCAAGAAAAGAAGGTTATCTTTTTACCATTTTAATAATTAAGCGTACGAAAATTTGTACTCTTTATATGATATAAGAAAAATTAAAAGTTTAGAAAATATATGTATTTTTACATGGATGTTTAAATAAAATAATAGTGTATGTATTAATTTTATATGGTATCATTACTTATTAATATTTTAGTATTTTAATAGTAGTGCTTTAGGATGAGAACAAGATTATTTTGAGGTTATAAGTATTATACTATTTCAAACAATTGATAAGTAAATTTATGAAGGTGAGAGAGTAAGCAAATCGAAGAAAATGAGTTTCATTGAAGTTTGACATTTTGGATAAAATACGGTCCAAGCTATAATATCCGGTATTTATGGACTAGTACCATACAAGGTACCACCTGAACATGATAGAAAAATGTATAATATTACTCCCTGTAGCATTACGTCGATATTATGTGCCGTAGTAAAAGGGGTAGGGTTAATTATAATATCAATATTACTAAGTCTAGCAATATAGCATGTGGGATATAAACATATATCATTCTAAATATCTCATAGAGATAAGGATGAAACTTAGTAATCGTTAAATTGATTCTATCTAACCTTGTCTTATTTATCCATATGCTTTTGGAATAAGCATTGAATTAAATAAGTGGGATGACCCTCCTATTTAACTTAATTTAGAAGCAATCTAAATTACTATTCCATATAGATATATACTATAAATGTAATGACCCAACTGGTCGTTTTGAGTATTTACACTTCGCTCGGTTGTTTGAGGGCATGAGTAGCTCCGTATGATGCATTATGACTTATGTGAATCGTCAATTTTGGTTTTCAAGTTATTCAGAACTGATTTGGAAGAATGATTCTGAGCTAGAAGCTTTTAATTTAAAAAGTTTGACCAAGTTTGACTTTTTAGTATTTGACATCGGATTGGATTTCTGATGGTTCTACTCCGTTGAGTGATTTTAGACTTAGGAGCGGGTCTGGATTGTGATTTAGAGGTCCTTAGTAGAGTTTGGCTTGAAATGACGAAAGTTAGGATTTTTGAAAGGTTGACCAGGAGTGGAATTTTGATATCGGGGCCGGATTTCGATTCCTGAAGTTGGAACAGGTCCGTAATGTCAAATGTGACATGTGTGCAAATTTTAGGTCAATCGGACGTGATTTGATAGGTTTTGGCATCGGGTGAGGAAGTTGAAGTTTCAAAGTTCAATGATTTTGAATTTGAGGTGTAATTCGTCATTTCGATGTTGTTATGTGTTTTTGAGGCGTCAAGTAGGTCCGTGTTATGTTATGGAACTTGTTGGTATATTTAGACGAGGTCCCCAAGGGCTTGGGTGACTTTTGGACGAGGTTCGGATCATTTTCATTTCATGTTGCATTGCTGAAGATTTGTGGTTCTGGTGTTTCCGCATCCGCAAAAGAATGGGCGCAGATGCGAGTCCGCAAATGCAGACAATTAACCGCAGAAGCGTAGCAGGCTTGGCTGGAGGTCATCGCAGATGCGAAGAAACAGTCGCACCTGTGATTGCGCAGAAGCGAAAATTGTTCTCCATGTGCGAGGGGTCGGTTGGTTAGTTGTGGTCATCGAGCCGAAGCAGTTACTGCAGATGCGGTGGCCGTAGATGCGATGATTTTTCTGCAAATGCCGAAAGTGCTGGGAAAAAGCTATAAAAATCTAGGATTTTGTTCTTTCTTCACATTTTGAGATGTGGGACTCGGATTGAGGTAATGTTTGGAGGAATTTTCATCACAAGGTTTGGGGTAAATATTCTACACTTGGTTTTGATCTTATTCCATGAATCTATCTTCATTTTAGCAATTGGTTGAGGAATTTGAAAGAGAAAATTGGGGGGTTTTGTCTAAAATTTCATAACTTGAATTTTTGAGTTTTGAACATTGAATTGGAGTCAGAATTGAGTGAAACTAGTATGGTTGGACTCATAATTGAATGAGTTTTCGGATTTTGTAAGTTTTTTGGGTTCCGAGGTGCAGGCCCGATGTGATTTTTGGCCGGAGTTGGGATTTGATTTAGGATTCAATCTTTATCATTTGGAATTGTTTCCTTGGGCATTATTTGATGTATTTGAGTTGCTTTTGGCTAGTTTTGAGCTGTCCGGAGGTCGCTACGCGCATGGTGACATTTTTGGAGCATTGCTTAGCTTGCTCGGTATTCGAATTAGTCTTGTTCGAGGTAAGTAACTCTTCTAAACTTAGTACTAAGGGTATAAAACCCCGAATTACATGCTATGTTATTGATGATGAGGTGACGGGCGTGTGGGCGTGCACCCTGTGAATTATGAATCTATTCTTTTCATGGCACTGTTTAGTGGACCTATTTTGTTGATATATGTGTTTTCACCACATGATAAAGTAACTGATATGTTAATCGTGCTAGATAATGTGTTTTGGCTTTATGCTGATGTTGTTAGGACCCATAGTGTTTGTTTATTGCTGCCATGTAACTGATTTTATTGATATTTTGTACTCAGTCATATTCATGCATTCACATATCTCAGTCTCGATGTCGTTTGTTGATAAATCATATCATTGTTTTCGGGCTAGTTTCATGACATTGTGAGCCCATGAGTAGACTGGACAGATTTATGACCTAGTGAGGCTGAGAGCCTGATTATCAGTGGCAGTTATGGGATTCAGCTACACCCCGCAGTATGTTATATTGATTTATGCCTCAATCTGGCTTATGATAGTGCTTGGGCTGTAGGGGTCCCTCCAGAGTCTGTTCACACCCCTAGTGAGCGCGATTGATTATATTGAGGGATGGATCATCCCTGGACATGGATCTTGTCCGAAGCATTTATATACCGGGAGATGGATCTTCTCCATGGGGCTAGATTGGCATTCCTTGGTACTAAGTAATTGATGATCAGTGATGTATATATTCTAGAATGGATCTTCCCTGGGCCGTATGGGCCATATATAGTACAGAGTGGTTGAGCATTGATGAGTGGAAAGTGCGAGACAGTGAGACTAAGTACTCTGAGAGTGCGAGTACATGATTCATATCTAAGATACACGGCATTGGCATACATGCACATATGCATTTTTCTTATGTTGTACGGTATCACGTCATTCATGATTTTTTTACATACATTGATGTGTGGGCATATGAAGGTTTTTCACACTTGCTATCTGGAAAGAAAATGAAACATATTATTTATTGTGGAAAGGATTTTTGGAAAAAATTAGAGTTTTCAAACTATCTCATATTTTTCGACGATTTCGGTAAAGGATTGGGTTTTCACTAATATTCTTGAAAAGCGGAACTAATTTTGGGAAACTGTGGAAAAGCTCAATGATGATAAGCTATAATTACTTATTTTAGTCGCTTATTACACTCTAATTTACAGCACTTTAATTGAGTTTGAGCTTTAATCGCTAGTGTTTTGCACTAATGGTGTGTTTTATGCCTTGTTGGAATGATTCCGAGCTATATAGATGTTATGGAATGAATTCAAGTAATTTTGAGCTTTAAATTTTGATTAAAAATTCAAGGAATTAAGCCGGGATCGCGTTTGGGGGTCAACGGATGATGGTTAGAGCGAACGAAGGCTCCAGTAGGCAGATTATGCACTATTTAGTAAAATAGACATAGCTTTTCTCCCAGAACTCCATTTTAGCTCCATAATATATGTTTGGAAAGATAACTCAAAGGGCTACAACTTTCACGTTTTACGTTTTTGCGAATTCGGAAAGAAACAGGGTAACAAATGCGCAATAGTGTGGTCGCGCTAGTTTTAGCGCGCCCAGAAACAGAACACTTGTCAACTAGCGCGGCCAGATGCACGCCCAGGTATGCGACCACGCTAGTTAAGCCCGGAAAAAGTATCCTTTTTCACATTGGAGAAGATATAATTGTTTGGGCTCAACCCTACTTGGTATATATACATAGGAGAACGTTTTTGAGAGAAATTTCTGACCAAGGAAGAGCACAGAGCCGCCGTGGAGGCCGGGTTTCTTCTTGTTTTTCCCCAAACTTAGTTTTTTATGCTTCTTTGTATGATTTATTATTTTTCTACCATGTCTATGTGGAGCTAAACTTCACGTTCTAGGGTTGTGGTTCTTTCATGACTATTATTGTCACACCTCTTTTTTCGCTACTATGCCCCGTGAAGGGTATAATAAGAAGAGTTTTTCCAATTAAAGGATGGTCGGAACGGGATTAGTTATTTAAATTTT
>MU751475.1:7036-19740 GCA_026770625.1 Nicotiana glauca
TAAAAAATTGAAACTGAAACTTCCTAATATGATGGAACTAATCCACCAACTTCTTCATGCCTAAAGACTAGGGAAATCACAACTGAAAAATCTTAAGACTAGGAAGTCTACAACTAATAATATCCAGAAAATATCTAAGTTATTCTCTGCAATTTAAAGGACACATCAGCAGCTTAGTCATCATGCCAACTCAGCGTCAAACTAACAGCTCATGAGGCATAATTCAACAGAGTCCATCACAAGAGGAAGAAATATCTAGCCCTATACAAAAGGTACTGAGTGACTATCAAGATATTTGTGCAGAACCTAAAGGCTTACCTTCTACCAGGTCATTGGATCATCAAATTCCATTAAACCCTAGGGAAACTCCTGTCAGTTTGAGCCCTTACATATACAACTATTATCAAAAGGTAGAGTTGGAGAGACAAGTAACATATATGCTATTGAGTGGGATAGTTCAGCCCAACCAATCACCATTCTCATCTCCAATCGTATTAGTGAAGAAAAAATATGGAACCTGGAGATTTTGTATGGACTATAAAGGGTTGAATGACATTACAGTCAAATACAAATACCCTATACTCATTGTGGATGACTTGTTAGATGAATTACATGGGTTTGTGATTTTCTCTAAAGCGAATCTGAGGGCTGGATACCACCAAATCAAAATGAAGGTAGAAGATGTTTTCAAGACTGCATTTAGGACACATATGGGCCACTATGAGTTCAGAGTAATGACCTTTGTGCTTACAAATGCTCCTACAACTTTTCAAGCCTATGAACCAGGTTTTTCAGCCTTTCCTCAGAAAATTTGTACTACTCCCTCCGGTCCATAATAAGTGTCTCTTTTACTTTTAGCACGCCCATTAAGAAAATACTAAATCCTATACAAAATTACCTAGTATAACTAAAATACCCTTATTAAATATTGGGAATATGATTATAGTTGCATTTATTGCTCTTCTGCACATAAGGGTAAAAGAGTAAAAACAAATTAAATTTTTTCTTGATTACCTAACTAGACACTTATTTTGGACCAAAATAAAAAAGTAAAAGAGACACTTATTATGGACCGGAGGGAGTAGCATTCTTTGACGACATATTGATTTATAACAAATCCTTGTATGAACATGTGAGCGATTTATCCTTGTTTTTGACATTCTGAAAAGAACGCTCTTTATGCTAAGAGATCTAAGTGTTCATTTGGCCAACCTCAGGTTGAATACCTTGGTCATGTCATCAATGTTCTTGGAGTAGAAACTGACCCTAGCAAGGTGGAATCCATGGTTAACTGGCCCATACCAACCACTCTCAAACCTCTTAGAGGTTCTTAGGCCTAACAGGTTATTATAGGAAATATGTGGCTCACTATGGAACTATTTGTAGACACTAACAGACCTCTTTAAAAATGATGCATTCAAGTGGAATGAAGAGGCAGAACAAGCTTTCATAACACTTAAGAAAGTCATGTTAACTACACCAGTACTTGATTTGCCAAATTACACTTAGGAATTCATAGTCGATACAGATGCTAGCTACTCAGGTATTGATGTTGTCATAATACAAAAAGGAAGGCCGATAGCATTTTTAGCAAGGTACTAGCACTCAATCATAAGGAAAAATCTGTTTATGAAAAAGAATATCTGAAATTACTCATTGCCATATACAAATGGAGACAATATCTCCATTATAAGCACTTTGTAGTGATGAGGAAAGATCACCATAGTTTAAAGCACCTGCTTGACCAGAAAGTCAGTTCAGCTTTCCAACAAAACGGATTGGCCAAGTTATTGGGACTGGACTATGAGGTCCAATACAAGAGAGGGTCTGGGAATAGAGTGGCTGATGCCTTTTCAAGACAATAAGAAGGCTTGCATGTTCTAGATGACACACCCCCTCAAGCTTCACTTCATGTTATAAGCATGACAGTACCAAGCTGGATGCAAGAAATTAGTGATAGCTACATTGGTGATGCTCTTGCTTCTGACTTGATGGCACAACTCTCAGTAAATGTACAAGGACCACAAATTTGACAATTCACTTCTGGAGTTGTCACGACCCAAATCCACTAGTCGTGATGGCACATAACCTAACTTGTTAGGTCAGCCAATCAATAGTTAACACAATTTTAATAAAATAAAGGTGACCATCAACTGATATGCCGGGATTCCATACATTATCCCAAGGACTGATAATACAAGAAATGACCTACTAAAATTAGATTATTGCAAAAACGGATATGAAATAAATACAAATTCCTCCTAATGGCTCGAAGCTAGCTAAAAGAAACTCAAAATCATAAAATAATGCCATAGGAAGCAAACTCAATCGATAAAGGTCGAACCTTTATACATTTACCCAAAGTCAACAAAAAAGTCAAACCCGGCCGTAACTCAGAACCCGACAAAACTCACAAAAATCTAATAACTCATTCATTTACGAGTCTAACCATACCAATTTCACTCAATTTTGACTCCGAATCGATGTTCATAACTCAAAATTTCGCTTTAGTAAAGTTTAGACAAAAACCTTAAATTTCTCTTTTGCAATCATGAATCAAATGCCAAAAATGAAGATAGATTCATGAAATATAATCAAAACCGAGTAGAAAAAATCTACCTCAATCCATGTGGTGAAAATACTCTCCAAAATTGCCCAAATCCGAGCTCCAAAACTATGTGAGACAAAGTGACTAAACTTCGGAATAAGTAAAAATGCGGCGGTTATTATAGCTCGAATAAGATCCAAGATGAACCCTAAGCTCATATTTGATAAGCCTAACATAAACTTTGCGAGATTAAACCCAAGATAGCCTTTTAAATCATTAAAATGAAGGAAATATGATGTTTTGAAGTTTTAAAGGAAGTTTGAAAATTTAAGGGATAAAAATAACATTTTCGTAGTTATTTTACACCAGAAAATCAGCAATTAAAGATTTTTTTTTAACACCCAAAACTCATTCGGAACCACCCGGGCACAAACTATATATGCATTTCAATCATAAAACATGTTACAAACTTGCTTGCGTACTCCAAAATATCATAAAGAGGTCATCTTGACCCAATATTGACCATGGTCAAACATTAAATCCTTAACTTAACTATTTTCTCAACCAATGATCCAAAACACACCCGAGTCCCTCAAGACTGCATTCAATCATACCAAGGAGTCTTAGAATACGATACAAACTTATTCGAAGCTTCAAATCACATCAAACAACATAAAAATCATGAATCGCACTTCAAATCAAACTTAATGAACTTTTAACTTCCAAAATTCATGCCGAACCATATCAAATCAACTCCGGATGACCACAAATTTTGCATACAAGCTTCAAATGACATAGCAAAGCTATTCCAACTTCCGAAACCAAAATCCAAACATGATATCACCAAAGTCAACTTCCGGTCAAACTTATGAATATTTCAAAACTCCAAATTGCCAACTTCTGCCAATTGACGCTAGAATCTTCAAGAAATATCCAAATGCAAATTCGGGCTTACACCCAAGTCCAAAATTACCATCCGGACCTAACGGAATCATCAAAACTCTAATCAGAGGTCAGATACACAAAAGTCAAACTTTGTCAAGTCTTCCAACTTAAAGCTTATTATTTGAGAATTATTCTTTCAAATCAACTTTGGATCACCTGAAAATCAAAACTAACGATTTACACCAGTCATAAAATATCATATGAATCTAGTCAAGACCTCAAGCAGTTGAATGGAATGTAAATGCTCAAAAACGACCGTAAGATCCTCCCCCAGTTAAGCATACATTCATTCTATGAACCTAGAACGTATGACCTAGAGCTCTGATACCAACTTGTCACAACCCAAAATTCACTAGTCGTGATGACACCTAACCCAACTCGTTAGGTCAGCTGATTAATAGTTGACACAATTCTAATAAAATAAGGTGACCATCAACTGATATGTCTGGATTCTGTATAATATCCCAAGGAATAGTAATACAAGACATGGGCTACTAATGCTGGATTATTGCAAAAACGGATATGAAATAAATACAACTTCTATTTGAAATGTACATAAACAGAATTCAACTCTAGAACTACCCAGGGACAAGTGGTAGCCAGATCTGGAAGGCACAAACATCTTCAGAGTCAGCCCCCGTCATCCACCGCACACCGCTCCAAAATCTGCACGCAAGTTGCATAAGTGTAGTTTGAGTACAATCGACCCCATGTACTCAGTAAATATCTTGAATAATCTCGTTGAAGTAGTGACGTGGCTTTATAGTTAAAAGATACTTACTAATATAGCATGTGCAGTAGACTAACAATAGAACAATACTAGAACATAACATAACAGGGTACAAGAAAACATGTATGTGAAGCAGTAAATGATTACTTTAAGAAATCATGATTAATATTCTTCAATATCATGACCAATCCTTTCCTTAGAGTGATAACCAGCAAATCACGGGAGTAAACCCATACTTTCATAGTGTGGGAAATATACTTAAGACATTAAATCAAATGACACGATAACAATCTTCGTGCATTTATCTCATCCTCAATAAAGATGCGTATAACAGTACCTACCAGGTGGCAGAAATGCTGATATAGTAACGACAAAGTAAGAAATACACAAGTAGCTATAGTGAACAAGGCAAGGCATATGGACAATGGTAATAGACTAGGTTGGAGGTATGGAAGCAATTACAGTAATTAGGAAAGAGGAACATAAATTTCACCTAACTAGCATGGTACAAGACTTATACTAAAGTGTGATAAAGTAGAAACGGCATGGATGTAGATATATCAATAAGAAGGGAGGCATGATATTTTCAAGTTAAACAAGTAGAAGACATTAGCAAAACAATAACAATTGAGATAGAGAAAAAAGACAGAACAACAACGAAAAGCCACATAAAAAATATAGGTACAACAATAACAACTCAAGGTAAAGGCATGAACGTATACAGAAGGAAAAGGTATCACAACATAATGCATGTCCCTCATCCTCGCCTGCACGGAAACACCCTCCGTGCCATGAACTCGTGATAATATAGAAACATGCAGTGTAAATGAAATAAAATGGCACGACATCACCCTTCATTCTTTTACTTTCATCCTCGCATGATAATGCAAATAAATGGCACGACATCACCCTTCGTGCTTTACACTTTTCTTCACATGATAATGTATATGAGATACCACCCTTCATGCTTTACACTCTTCCTCACATAATAATGTATATGCAATGGTACGACATCACCCTTCGTGCTTTATACTCTTCCTCACCAAGCATATGTATATCAATGACAAGCAAGGTAGGAGGCATAAATAACATTAAGGAGAGTGGTTAAACGAATATTCCAAATGAATCTCAATCACAACTTTCAAACCAATAATAGTTCAGTAAACCCTCAAGAACTTTATTGTTCAACTATCTCAACAAGTCTCAAAATGATCTTCTACTCAAACATAGAATCTAATATCTCAAGAATAACGGTCGTAGCGATGTATTAATGATTAAGCATAATGATGACCGAATTAGACACATCAATTATTTCTCAAAAAATATTTCAAATTTTAATCAATTTATAATAAGCTAAATCTTGGTTTCTAACATTTAATTTCATATTCTTAGTAATATAGAAGTCAAGTAAGACATGAAGCAAGAAGGTCACGAAATTCTACAAGGCCAAATTAATTGTATAATTTACCCCCGAGCATGATTAACCCTGACACATGAATATACGCTCGTCACTTCATATATGTATCATCCCAGCATGTAGAAAATAATAGAAATTAGTAGAAAAAAATTCTCCCAACAAAGTTAGGTAAGACACTTCCCTCAAACAAGCAAAATCGATACATTAGAAGAGCCATCCCGCTCAAATCAGCCTCTAAATGGCTCGAAACTAGCCAAAAGCAACTCAAAATTATAAAATAATACTATAAGAAGCAAACCCAATTGATAAAGGTTGAATCTTTACACATTTACTCAAAGTCAACCGAAAAGTCAAACTCTGGCCTACAACTCGGAACCCGACAAAACTCACAAAATTCAATAATCCATTCAATTACGAGTCCAACCATACTAATTTCACACAATTCTGACTCTGAATCGATGCTCATAACTCAAAATTTTACTTTAGTAAAGTTTAGACAAAAACATCAAGTTTCTCTTTTGAAATCATCATCAAATGCCAAAAATGAAGATAGATTCATGAATATAATCAAAACCGATTAGAAAATAATTACCCCAATCCATGTGATAAAAATCCTCTCCAAAAGCTCTCAAATTCGAGCTCCAAAACTATGTGAGAAAAAGTGACTAAATTCCGAAATAAGTAAAAAAATGCAGCAATTATTATAGCTCGATCAGATCTAAGATGACCCCGAAAATCACATTTGATAAGTCTAACAAAAATCTTGCGAGATTCCACCAAATATAGCCTTTTGAATCACCCAATATGGCTTTAAAATGAAGGAGATATGATGTTTTGAAATTTTAAAGAAAGTCGGAAAATTTAAGGGATAAAAATGACATTTTTGTAATTATTTTACAACAAAAAAGCAACAACTAAAGAAATTTTGTTTTAGCACCCAAAATTCATTCGGAACCACCTGGACACAAACCATATACGCATTTCAATCATAAAACATGCTATGAACCTACTCGCACACTCGAAACACCAAAAAGAGGTCATCTTGACCCGATATTGATCATGGTAAAACTTCAAATCCTTAACTTAACTAGTTTCTCAACTAATGATCCAAAATACACCCGACCCCCATTCAATCATACTAACAACTCTCAAAATACGATAAAACTTATTCGAAACTTCAAATCACATCAAACAATATAAAAATCATGAATCGCGCCTCAAATCAAACTTAATGAGCTTTTGAACTTTTAACTTCCAAAATTTATGCCGAACCATATCAGATCAACTCGGAATGACCTCAAATTTTTCATACAAGCTTCAAATGAAATTACGAAGTTATTTCAACTTTCAGAACCAAAATACAAACCCGATGTCATCAAAGTCAACTTCCGATCAAACTTATGAACATTTCAAAACTCCAAATTGCCAACTTTCACCAATTAACGCTAGAACCTTAAAAAAACATCCAAATGCAAATACAGGCATACACCCAAATCTAAAATCACCATACGGACCTAATGGAACCAAACTCGGATTTGGGATCAAATACTCAAAAGTCAAACTTGGTAAAGTCTCCCAACTTAAAGCTTTCTAGTTGAGAATTATTCTTTCAAATCAACTACGGATCGCCTAAAAATTAAAACTGATGATTCACACAAGTTATAATACATCATATAAATCTACTCAAGCCTTTAAATAGCTGAACGAAATAAAAATGCTCAAAACAATCGACTAAGTTGTTACAGGAGTACTGGGAAGGAAATGGAAGATATTCATTGGGACAATTGGTCACCTGAGGCATCAGTTGATTCTAGTTTTTCATGACTCTTCTATTGGCGAGCACTCAGGGAAGTTAGGTACGCTCAAAAGAGTATCTCAATTATTCTATTAGCCCCTAATGAAATAAATGGTTGTAAACTATGTGTCTGAATGTGATGTATGTCAGAAGAGTAAGGATGAATCTGTGGCTTACCCTGGGTTGTTACCACCATTCCCTATACCCGATCAAGCTTGGAAACACATCTCAATAGATTGCATTGAGGGATTGCCTAAATCCAAAGGTAAAGATGTCATTTTTTTAGTGTTGGATAGAGTGACTAAATCAACCCAGTTCATGTCACTATCTCACCTTTTTACTGCGGTTGATGTGGCTAATAAGTTGTGGAAAAAAAGTTATACTTTGCATGGCACTCCTGAGTCGATTGTCTTTGATACAGATAGGATTTTCCTCAGTAATTTTTGGCAGGTTTTGTTAAAATTAAAGGCCACTTAATTGTTTTATAGTTCAGCTTATCTTCCTCAAACTAACGAACATAGAGGGTGAATAGATGCATTGAAAACTATCTGAGTTGCATGACTAGACACTGGCCTACACAATGGAAGAACTGGTAACGAACATAGAGGGTGAATAGATGCATTGAAAACTATCTGAGATGCATGACTAGCCACTGGCCTACACAATGGAAGAACTGGTTACTTCTTGCAGAATAGTGGCATAGCACAAAGTTCCATAATAGTGTTTAGTGTAGCCCATTTGAAGCATTGTATGACTATTCTCCTCCTCAAATCTCTATAGGTCCAATCTTAGAAACTTATTGCCAAGAGCTGAAGATGTTGTTATGTAGAGGAAAGAGATGCAGTAACTACTGAAGGACAATCTCCTTAAGGTTCAAGAAAGGATGAAATTATTTGCTGATCAGAAAAGAATAGAAAGGGTATTTCAACCTACTAATATGGTGTACTTAAAGCTTCAATCTTATAGACCAACCTCATTGACTCTCAGGAAGAACCTTAAGTTAAGTTCCAAATATTGTGGACCATAACAGGTACTTGATAAGATCGGTTAAGTTACTTATAAGTTGTTGCTCCCTCCTACCTCCAAGGTCCATTCGGTGTTCCACGTATGATTGTTAAAGAAAAAGATTGGCACTAGGACTGTGGTGCAATCTACCTTACCCATGACTAGTGAGGAAGGTCAATTCTTAGTCAAATCAATTGCAATTTTACAAAGGCAACTCACTAAAGAGGGCAATCTAGCTGCTGTGAAAGTGCTTATTCAATGGTCTAATCTTCCACCTGAGAATGCGACTTGAGGGGATTATGATTTTATCAAGACTAAGTTTCTTGGTTTTGTTCCTAAACATTGACCAAGGATTATTTTACAAGGATCGAAGGGTATGTTGTGACCCCTAAAATAATTAGTTAAATAAATGTGGTTAGCGAAGTTCGAACTTGAATCAATAGAGGAGGCCTAACGGATCACTTAATCGAGGGCTCAGAATAATCGTCTCTTAATGAAGCTCAAGGGTCCAGATTTTGCCAGTGAGCGATGAGTTTGTTGTTTAACGAACAAACTCTACATAGAAGAGTAATGAATACACAATATCTCTCTTCTCTCACTCCTCCTTCTCTTCTTTTTGATTCTCTCCTCTTTCTTTTCTCTTCTAACCCCAATCCTTTCTCTTCTTCTACAGATCAAAGTACAGCCATGGAGTTCTTTCATTTAGTTATCAATTTCCATTTTTCTTAACTTTGTAATTCAGTTATGTTTTTCATTTCAATATAAACCGAAAATTATCCCAAAATTGTTGCAACTCTTTTATTTTTTTGCATTTGTAAAATTCCAAATTAATTTGTCAGACGGTGTGATAACGTGTTTTATTACAATGAACTCGGAATTTAAAATTGAACCTTGCCCAACCACATGTCTGTTTATAAGCTGGAATTAGAACATTTAACGGGTGGAAGGACAATGCGACCCAAAGTATAAATGATAGGGATTAAAATATTCAAAGTAATAAAGGATAAATATGAGTTATATTTTCAATGGCATAAGGGTAAATGTACTCTTTTT
Source organism: Nicotiana glauca (assembly GCA_026770625.1). NCBI lineage: Eukaryota > Viridiplantae > Streptophyta > Magnoliopsida > Solanales > Solanaceae > Nicotiana > Nicotiana glauca. The sequence goes on from MU751475.1 coordinate 16,530, forward strand.
TCATACAATATACTCCCTCCGATCCAAAATAAGTAATTTTTTAGATGTTTTCACACAGATTAAGAAATCTACCTTGTAACATTAATTAACAATGAAATTGACCATATTAACCTTTACTATTTCACATAAACACTCCTAACACCTATTCCAACACTATTTACTCCAAGGACAATGTAGGAAAAAATAATTAATTCATTCTTGAAATCTGAAAAAATCACTTAATTTGGACCACAAAAAAAATGTCAAAAAATCACTACTTTTGGACCGGAGGGAGTATTATTTTGTAACAACTTTGTGTGTTAATGTCCATCTTATTAGTGTATAACCATACCTCACATTATACATAAGAAACCTGTGCTAATATCTTTCTCACATTGAGTATAATGCGTGCTCTACCAGGGTAAACCACGACTAATCATCTGGATATCATACATATGTTGCTCCCAAACGCACACGCAAGTATACGTGGCCGACAAGTAATATAGGATTGTACCCACAGGGACTTGTGATTAACTATCAACTAAATTAAATCAAACAATTAATCTATTCAAGTGAATCCTAATGTATGAATATTTAACTAAAATTAATCTAGAGTAACAAATTAAGAGATTAAAGAAAACAAGCTGGCGAATTATAGAGACGACGTCAATACGAATAAAGATTCTAGAGCTATGGGTTAGCTAACAACCCCGTTGAGTTTTCCACTTAAATCATCTAATTAATATATCTAGTTTATTGGTTGACAGGGTTAATATTGCTCGTAGTCTTCTCCCGAAGTACAACTCGCCTATTCAAGCTAACCTAACGCCTATATTCCTATGGAATTAGGATTAACAAGAACGCATTTATAATTCCCGTATAATAACCAAGTAAGGCGATTAGGTATATTCCTATCCTAACTGTAAATTCGCCCCCCAGGAGTTAAGATCTTGCTCTACTCAATCTTATATGCAATCTAGAATTCTCTCTCCCGAGTTCAATCCTAGATTCGTAGATTGTATTCAATTGGTGATCAAGCAATCGAATAATTAAGCGCAAGATTGAATAAATAAACCAATATGATAAAATAATAAGAATAATTCAAGCTTCAAACCACAACGTTCATGTAGCACCCCAAACTCTAGAACTAATAAACTATGAAAGTAAAGGAAGAGAAGAAAAGAAAAACTAGTTAGAAGCCTCCTCTAAGCATGGTGTTCCCCCACGTGAAACTCTTTTCAAAGTATGTTAGATATCTCTAAAGTGGAGTCCTCCCTCAAAGTGGTGTTTTAGGATGCATTTATATGACCTAGGGTTGATGAGTGGTGGAATTCTTCAATCCAACTTCGGATGGGAGAGCTGGAATCCGCGTCTTCCTTCGTATCTAGACACGGACTTTGACGTGGATCCGCGTTTGCCTTCGCATCTAGACGCGGATCCAGCTTTTGAAATTCTTTCATTTTGCAAAGCGCTCTGTGCCTTTGCTTCGCTTCGCTATTTTGTGCCTTAAATTTTCTCCTTTTTTGCATCCGACTTCGTGCCACGCACGAGAATAGACGAGCTCCCACTCCTTTAATTTCTTCTTTTTGTGTCGAATTGTCATCTTTTGATCATTTATCATCCAAAATCGTTCCTACACATAAGAAACACATAATAAGTAAATTTCACTTTAAAAATTATGTAATCTCCCGCGACACACACAAGAATTAATATACAAATATACTAAAAAATATGCACTTTCATCATTTATCAATACCCCACACTTAGACTCTTGCTCGTCCTCGAGCAATTGGATAATCTAATGAACCCCCAACAACGTACAAAGTTCAATCATAGAGAAACACCCTAACTTTTAACCACACACTATACCCTTGACTACAATCAATATCGGCACCCAAGCATGAACACACAAAATTTCACATTCTTTCCGTTTAAGCATACCCAAGTAGAATATTTTATTTCAATAAAATCCAACAACCTATTCGTCACCGCCCAACCTCAACAATCCACTTGCAACTACTAGGCACCCTCAATTCACGCACTTACCCAACAAGAAAGTTTACAACATTATCAATTATTCACGAGATCATGTGCCCTCACCAACAAACGGAAGAATAAATATAAATTGGTCGACACATTAAAATATACTTTTGAATATAATTTAAGGACATCACACAATTGAACAAAATTTACTCACTCTCACAAAGAATTCATATGCATCCCGTGGTTGTACCATAAGCTTGCCCGTAGTGTATATCTCCACCAATTTAAGCTAGCCAAATCTAGGATCAATTAGGACTTTTAGGTTGTAATGTAGGCTAAGGGACGGGTAGGATATAATTAGGGATAGTGACTAACCCTCCTAAGTATTTTAATACACTACATTCAACATTCAAGCACATATTCTTCTCAACCAAACTTGTCATATACAACATAGCCCTCTTTGCAATTAAGCACTTCTCTATTTTTCACTAGCGCAAATCAATAAGAATGGGAGGTCGACCTTTAATTTCAACTTTAGTGACCTTTAATTTCAACTTTAGTGCGCCAGCGGGCCCTTCCATGGTTCCACTTGTGAGCACGTAATTTTTGCCTCGCTGGAACTATTTCTATAGGATTCTTAGATTTAGGATTTTTTCTTTTATTATTTGAATTTTAGGGAATTAATTACATGATTTTTGTTTGTTTGCATTTTATGTACATTTTTAGTTAGAATAATTCATAAAAAATATAAAAATAACACATTTGCATTTAGAACCCAATTTTTTTTAGGTTTACTAGTTAATTAATATCACAAAAATAAGAGAAAATAACAAAAATAGTCCTTTTGCATTTTACTTTTAATTTTTCAATTTTTTCTTAGTTTTCTTATAAATTAGGATTTAGTTAATTTTAGAAAAATTAGATTTAAATCAGGTCTTGCCTATTTTTGTTAATTTTGTAAAAAAAAAAACCTAAAAATGAAATGAGAAAATAAGAGAAAAAGAAAAGAAAATTCAAAATTTGGAAGTCTTAATAAACAACTATTTTTGGGCCATTTTTCAGCCCAATCTCGCCCAAAACCGGACCAAACATGCCCAGCCCAAATACACTTTACCCAGTCCGATCCAGCAGATGACCAAAACAACGTCCTTTTACTGCCTGTTAATCATGACCGTTGGATCTCATAATCCAACGGTCCGGAACTAACGAGGTTTTAGGTATAAAAATGTTCGAACGACCCCCCCCCCCC